>NOKP01000091.1:0-13869 GCA_002682825.1 Neonectria sp. B-13 | reverse complement strand
GCAACCCTTCATTATGATTAATTCATTCCATTACCAAGCAAGAAGTATCTCCTTGCAACCTCCAATGGCGATTTGGATGAAGGCTCGCGGCTTCGGTTCCAGGGTTGACGGCTACTCCCAAACATCCCTAACCATCATCCTCGTCTTCCTTGCAATCTCCTTTTACAATGTCATCGAGCTCAACTGCATCATCTGGGGGACGTTTAAACGTCATGCCGGGCTGTACTTTTGGACCTTCCTCATCGCCACTTGGGGCATTCCCTTGTACTGTGCGGGCTTCCTCATCAAGTATTTCGGGTCCCCGTCGCTGGGTTACCTTTCTTGCACGTTGATTGTGATCGGCTGGGTGTGCATGGTCACCGGTCAGTCAATGGTGCTTTGGTCCCGGCTGCATTTGGTGCTACGGAACCGAAAACGTCTCAGGCTGATCTTATGGATGATCATCACCGACGCAATTATCTGCCATGGCGCTATCATCCCCATGGTCTATGGTTCTTTCTCTAGTAGCCCTGAGATGTGGCAGAAGCCCTATTCCATTATGGAAAAGATCCAGGTCACTATCTTCTTTCTCCAAGAAATCATCTTATCCAGTTTCTACATTATCGAAACGGTCAAGCTTATGAGGCTCGAACGGTATATGGGGAACACCAGGTCAAGTCGCCGTTTGATGAAGCACCTTGTCCTTGTCAACGTCCTCATCATCCTCCTCGACATCACCATCGTTGGTCTTGAGTATGCGAACCAATACGAGTATCAGACATCGTACAAGTCCTTTGTCTACAGCACAAAGCTGAAACTGGAGTTCACTATCCTGAATCGCCTCGTCGAAATGACGACCGGAAGCAAGAACGCCAGCTCTGGCCCACGAAGTCGAAGCCATAACACAGTTAACAACACCAGTATCCCCCTGGAAACCTTCACCGGCGAAGAAGGTGGCAAGCCTACTAGCGTCTCATATCAAGCATATGCCATGGCAGGTAGCAAAGGCTCCAATGAGAGAGCACAGATATCGCCGACTCGGAATGACAATAGGGTCATGATGACGACTGAGATTATCCTCCACAGGGAGGAAAGACAGGATGATGAGACGGGGAGCATCTGCAGAAAGTCATCGGCCGACTCAACGACTGGAGCAGTGAAGGGATATGACGGGGAGTCGAAGACATCTTCCGAGATCCATCTAGCAACTCGCGGTTTCTAATAGGACAGAATGCGGTTTCTTTACTTGGGAATACCCTCCAATTCTATCGCCTACCTACTAATTAGGCGCAAGGAGCGCAATGACACCGCCGGCTGGCGGAGTAACGGCCCAATGGGTAAACTCCACAACATTGCGGTGTTCATCCGCAATGGGCTCCCATGGGAACTGACTGCTTAGAAGGCTCTTCGAGGGAATCTCGCCATTTCGGCCCTACTATTTACACTCTTTACACTCTTTACACTCTTTACACTCTTTACACTCTTTACACTCTTTGCACGTGAGCGCTAGGGCTGGGGCTTTTGTAGCCTCGCCAGGAGGAAAATTGTAGTTGGAAGCGGGGAGCCGAACCCCTTGCGACCGCCACACGTCGGTCATCGAGAAGCAGATGTTTGAAAATCTAGCATTTACTATGCGATACGGAGTGAGTCGCTCGCTTGTCTGAGTCGTTCGCATATCATATACGTTAACACTTACGAAAGTTATTCTACAGCAGCCGGCATTGGAGACTCGTAAGGTTAGCATCCCGGGGTCTCGGGCGGGCCGCACTGGCCAGGCGCTGACCTGCGACCACGCTTCACACCATCTCCCAGCTGAATGCCGCACATCATCATGGCCTGAATGTAGCTAAGCTGGGGCAAAGCAACTCAACCCTAGGGCAGCCAATCCTGGTATTTGTAATGACGTCGTCGATGAAGGCGTCGTGACCCTCCCCCGCAAAACCAAGACCCCAAGGACGTACCGGACTCTTTGCCCCTTAATCCAGGGCCTTCTAGTCAACAGCAAAGGCTAGGCATCTTCCCCGTCCAATGTCTCCGCGGGTGTGCTAGCCCTTGTGCTAGCCTGAAAGAAGTTGGTTGTGACCCTCCCCGCAAAGAAGCCAACAAGCTGGGATCCTGGGGGGGAGCTAGCGTTCATTCAAATGCAGATCATCCATCCCCCCGCCCACTCACACCGCTCACCTTGCCTGTTCATTAGTTTGGTGATTTTGGTCCTTCTGTGATCAACGCCGTTCTTTTGTCAGATGTAATCTCGGAACTGTCAAAATCTTTGATGAGTACGACGTCGTGAGCTCGCAGTCGCAACCATGGCTGAGCTCCAAACGAATGTCTATGTCGCCGCAATCATCACCTGGGTTGCGGCTCTTGTGGCGCTGATCCTTCGAGTGATCGCGCGGCGCATGACGAAACAGCGCTGGTGGGTTGATGATTACTTTTGCGTGTCTGCCGTTGTGAGTCTATTATATATCCACCTGCTTCCTGGCGAACCGAAAAGCTTACAAACTGGAGACATTTGCGAGCGCTTACAACATCCTCATTATAATATGTAAAAACGAAACCTCGAGCCTATTCTGCACATGCTAACTGCGATCTAGGGGCTGCTCGCTGGAGCCTTGGCCAAACCCTCGACCCATCCCTCACTGAAGATCAAAGAGAGGAGGTACTTGTACACGCAAGACTTCTCATGTTTTGCTCCGAGTTCTGCTATGCCTTCTCGATCGCCTCCACAAAGTTCACGATCCTGACACTCTACTGGCGATTATTCAAGGTGTCTTCGATTCGAATTCCGATCCAGATTATGTTTACCATATCTGTCATGTGGATCATTCTCCGGACTTTCATGGTGTCCTTTCAATGTCTTCCCACCCAGTACTTTTGGGATAAATCGATTAATGGTCATTGCGCCATCAACGAGTCACAGTTCTTCTTTGGCACAATCCTAACCCATTGTGTGATGGATCTCGTTATTCTGGCCTTGCCGGTTATTGAAGTCGGCAAACTACATCTACGACTTGGTCAGAAGCTTGCTGTTATTGGCCTATTCTTGATTGGCATCATGTAGGTTTCTCCTTCATTATGCGGATATGCAAACGACTAATGAAGTAGTGTTTGTCTCGCCTCTGTGATTACGGTAGTTGAGTCGATTCGATATAACCCCAAAACTACGGAGATGCCGCGTGACGTGGCCCCAGGTTTTATCTGGGGGAATGTCGAGATGAACGTCGCAATCGTCTGTGGTAATTAACCCTACCTTGAACCTCTTCGCTTGAGTCTTGCTTGCTCACGTATCTTAGCTTGTTTCCCATTGCTTCGACCGGTCTTCCGCCGCATCCTCCCCCATTCATTCCTCAACTCCTACGGCAGCAGTCATCCTATCAACCGAACGACTCACAGTCACGCTATCAAATTGAACACGATCACGAGGACCAACGAAAAAGAGGCCGACGAGTCGAGCTCGACCCATCAACTGGCGGATCCAGAGCAAGGCTTACCGAGTACGTCGGGTTTTGACCAGGGTCCAGAAACGATCCAGACCGTGATATCCAGTCGCTTGTGCAATTCCGGGAGCTATAGTGGTGGTGAACGCGACATGCCCGGGATACATGTGCGAAAGGATATGGTAGTAGAAGTGGAGGAGGTGGAACGTTCGTATGCGATGAGAAGATGATGCCGAAGGTTGCTCCGAGAGTTGTCTCTAATACAAGATTTTTTGTTCAAATTAACGAAGTATCAGATCATCAATTGTCAGGTTCACGAGCGCGTCCGACACCTACCATTGACTTCGGGTAGTCATGGCGGCTGTAATCCACTCCGCAGTAATCACTATGTCCATGTCCGGGCTGCTGCTGTTACCGTTACTACAACGGGAGCTCGAAGTCGGACGGCTTGTGCTCCCGTCGTCTGTCTCCTCGACGATCCAGTATCTGGCGTGCCGGCCCTTGGCCAGTGCCTGAAGTCGAACCGCTCGCCAGTTGGGCCCGTCATCGTCACGAAGTCGGTGACGAAAGCGGCTCTGGTGCGTGGCCATGTTCGTTTTATCGCGGGTCAGATGCCGGCAGCTCTCACAGCTGTAGCCGGCGTACGTGCGGAGACTCGCGATAGCTACGCTTCCGTCCGGGGGCAGCTGAACGGTTGGGTCCTGGAGCGGGAGCAACTGCCGGTGCTGGGTAGATGACGATGATGGGGACGATGATCCCGCATGAGGAGCAAAGCGCGAAAGAGACAAAAGTACTCAGCGAGTGGATTAAGTATCCTGACGTGAATCTCGACCATTTCCGTTGTCGAGCTTCGCTCCGTTTTGGGCCAATGGGTCCAGGAAAGGCGTGAGCATGTTCTTCCGGTTCACGGTCCGATACTCGCATAACGTGCAGCGGAGCCCGGCCTGCCCTTCGATTGCCGCGCTGCCATCGGGGCAGGTGGATGGTGTGCGGATCTCGAGAGACCCGGCTCACGAAGTCCGAGACGAGCTCGATGAGCTGATCCCCTTTTAATCGGTGGTGATCTCGGAAGTGTCGCGTAAACCCCTTCCCATCGCTGGGCCGGGTGCTGCACTTGAGACATATCCAGACCTGGGATTGAGATTCTAATCCTACCCAGTCAGAACGCGGGAGAAAGGGGGGTCCAATGGCTGTAATCTGAATGAAAATGAAAGTCACGCCAACCCGGAACTCTCCACCGTTGATCAATTGGTGAATATTCCAATATCGCTGTACACGATAGAAACTAGATTGGATGCTTATTTGTTTTTCATCGCCGCTGCCTAAAACACATATCCTCAACGCCTGCAACGACGCCCCTAATCATAAACGTAGGCCGAATATCTCTCCCCTTCCCGAAAATCCGCCATAGCCCATACAATCCGCTATCTATCTATACAGCTCTACTCACGCCCCCGCCAAGCTCACGGCTCTTCACACGGCACCTGCACGGTGGTGTGCGTCCAACCCCCCTCGACCGCCTGGATGATGAAGCCGGACAAAGCACCGCCTTTCACGCACCCGGAGTCGAGGCTGAAGGTGTAGGAATCCTCCTTATAGCCGCACTTGGAGTCGTGGCCGTAGATGATGGTGCGGCGATGGGACTTGGGGACGCGCTTCTGCTCGCGGTCCCAGAGGTCGGTCCACTCGTCGCCGTCGTGGCTGTCGATGGGGATCCAGACGTCGTGGTCGGGTATGGTTTTCTTGATGGCAATGTCTTCGGTGGCGGCGTCAGGCTCGGCCTCGTCGCGATGGGAGTTCTTGTTCTTTTCCTCCTCTTCGTGCTTCCTTCGCTCCTTTTCCTTTTCCTTCTTCTTCTTCTTCTCCTTCCCTTTCTTCTTCTCCTCGTCTTCCTTTCTGCGGAAATCCTCGGTAGGGTAGGTGAGCGTTCGCATGTTCATTACGGCCCAGGGGACTTGCTGCTCAAGCTCGATCCCCGGGACAAGCCCTGCCTGGACAATGTACAGGTTGAGCGGGTCAACGGTGAGGATGACGGGCAGGCTCTTGAGCCGGTCCAGCTGCTCTGACGAAAGGCTCCGTGCTGTCTTCAGATCGCCGGACTCGCCTCGAGGCATATCTGCGTCTTTCGTTGCCAAGTGGGCCGCGACACCTTCCATAGTATTATGGGCTGCCCACACCAATAGCACGCGGTCTTCGTGGTTCCCGCGGACGGCGCTGGCGTTAAGGTCCATGAGGCGTTTGACGACGCCGGCAGAATCGGGGCCCTTGTTGACCATGTCGCCTACTGACACGATGTGGTCTTTTGTGCTGTCGAACCCGGTCTCTTCGAGGAGGGTGTTGAGCGGGTCGATCATGCCGTGGACGTCTCCGATCACGATCATCCTCCTCTCATTCTCCGTGGTATGGACGGACTCGTCGGGAAGCGCGGCCATGACGGTGATGCCCTTGAACGGTGGCCGGTTGTAGGAGCTGTTAGACATGGGGAGATCGGCCTTTGAGAGCTCGACTTCGACGTCCTCGCAACTTGAGGAGACGGACTCGCGGTTGAAATTCATGGTCAATAGTCGCGTGGTGCAGAGGTAGACGCTCACGACAAAGAAGGCGGTGGAAGCGAAGACGGCCAAGCGTCCTTGCGACTGGAAGATGGACATGGTCGTCATGGCGTCGTCAGAACGTGCGTTGCCCTCTCGGGAAAACAGGATTCGGGTCGGAGGGGAGTAT
The DNA here is from genome assembly GCA_002682825.1 of Neonectria sp. B-13. NCBI lineage: Eukaryota > Fungi > Ascomycota > Sordariomycetes > Hypocreales > Nectriaceae > Neonectria > Neonectria sp. B-13. Next base: position 7,732 of record NOKP01000091.1, on the reverse strand, counting down.
GTGATACAGGCACTACCCCAGATGGGCCGGGTCAACCTTAACGTGTGGGGGGCTGGGAAGTGATTACTTTTGGGTTGCGGTGAGGCCCTTCACCGATTGCCGCTCGTGGCTGTTGTTCCTCAGCCGCCGATCGAGGCGTCTGTTAAGGTATCATTGTGTTAAATTAGTGTGTCGCCACTTATCTAACTGTTGGAGCAGTCAAGCGGAGACCTTCCCACTTCTCCTTGCGGGATAATAGGCCTTATGATAACGTGGCAAAGAGGGGTTGCATTTCAACCAACATTCCTATAAGTTTAGACTTACTAGGGTACTCCTGATTGAAATGATAATTGTCCGCGTAAAGTTGTTGCTTCAAAGTGGCTGCCAACATGGATCCAGCTTCTCTAGGGCTACTGCTTGGGCTACTGGGTGGTTAAGTCAATCGTCAAATATTGTCATATTGCTTTTAATAATTGATGGTTGTGGTATAATAATAAAGGGATATAAGTTAATTAGTTCATATCATTTGTATTATGTTAGTGATCAAAGAAATTACAGCTTGCTCGTCCTCCTGGTTTAGGGTAGCTGCAGTCGCATTATCTGCGCTTGCCTAAATAGGTAACTATCTCAATGAATAAGGAGAAAGAAAAGTGCTACTTAAAAATCTAGTATTAATAATCTTACCTAATTTGAATAATGGTAGTTATGTACTAGTGTATATGGAGCATATTTTGTAGTAGTATAATGATAACATCCATTTATATAAGCTATTATGAATACTATAGTAAAAACGGCGCGTTATTTGCACATTAGCCCCTCCATGACAGATGTCCCAACCCAACCCGAAGCCTAACATTGATGATATATGAGCCACCTCCACCCATGACTACGCATCTTGGGCTCTCTCGTGTTTCATCGTCTATCATCGCTACCACTGAGGGCAATCGGCAGCGAATAGTAGAGTTCGATTGGAATGCGGGCTATATCCCTGGAGTCAGATCCGTATCGTTCAGTTATTGGTTAACGTCGAACGATTCGTGGATTCATAACTCGGCGCTGCGGGAGTATGTGAAGCAGACCGGCCCTGGGGCGGAGGAGTTATTGTAGATATGCGAATGCTATAGCAAAGGTGAGTGTCGCGGGCCCGGGAACAGGTATCAATCGCGAGTGTAGCGACTAAGAGACCGTCCCAGACAGATCGGGGTATTAGTCTGGGAGCCTCGGCGTGTCCGCCGTTTACGGCAGCGCTGGCAGGTCTCAAACGGCCACAGACTGCAAGTATATGCGGTGACTACGTGTGAGGTGAAGCTTGTTGAATTCGGCGTCGAGACGTCACTTTCGGTTGGATGGGCTCTGGCTTCGCTCAGGGCCTCGACCGACGAGGTCGAATTCATAATTCCGCAGTTGCTGCTTGTACTTGGGGCTGCGAAGGAATTTTGGCACCGAATCCTGCTGTGCGTCAGCGCCCGTCGGCCTCGTCGAAGTTTAGGGGGTTAGCAAAGCTTACACTAGCCATGAGCCTGAGGACGGCGTTTTGGGCGTCCTCGAAGAGGCACGTCACCTCCTGGAGGGTGTCAATCATGGCAACGTCCTGATCGACGGCCTTGGTCATCTGAGTGGCAAATTTGTTGCGGAGCTGGTGGTCGATGTTGAGCTCGCATGCATGGGGATCCGGGGCACAGGAAGGCGTTGTAGATTCCGTACGCCTGCGCCATGGTCTCCTTGACCCTGTCCATCGAGGTGATGTTGGGGCTCTTTTGGGCCGCGCGAGTGACGGCCTTGCAGGTGCGGACAAACTCGTCGACGTCTTGGTTGAAGGACAGGTTCTCTTCGCAGTGCGTGTCACGCAGGTTCTCCCGGAAGAGAAGACGGAGCGCAGGGTCGTTGAGGATCTTGTCGAGCTGGGTGTTGGAGTTCCTGGTGATGCCGTTTCGCTGAGAAGCCGCACCGCCCTCGCTCTCTGACGCTCGTCCCCTCGAGCCAGAACCGTTGATGAGATCCTTGCCCTGCTGGGAGATGCGATAGATGGCATACTTTGTGGGCTGGAACACAGTGTAGCCCGGGTTCTGGGACATGTAGGCTGGGTCCTGAGCGACAGGCTCTATCAGATCGAACTCGACAAAGAGGGTGGCAACCTCGACGGTTTCTCGCTTATCAACAATGGTGGAGCAGTCAATCAACCAGTCGGTGGTGGCCTTGCCAGTGAAGGTGTCTCGATACGTCTTGCCGTTGATCTTGCGCTCGGCTGCCATCTTCACACCCGTGAGACCATCCTTGTAATCGTGTAATGAGTCCGAATCGGCTGCATTGATGGTCGCCTTGATGTTCCGGCCGTCGGCACCCACGAAGCGGCGGAAAATGACCTCGATGGTGCCTTCGTGGTGCAGGAGCTTGTCGCTCTGTGGGTCCCTCTCTAGCCGGACAAGCTGAGTTGAGCCCAGGTTGGCCAGTTTCGAAACCTGCTTCTGCTGGATACCATTCCTCGAGCAGAACCTGTCCAGCACGGCGATTCCCTTAGACGTCAGCTTCCAGACCGATCCCTTCATGTTGTATACCTGCTGGTACTTGCCGTCGGCCGATTCAATGAAACGGGCCTCGACGAAGCGTTGGCAGATGGACCGGGCCATATTCTTGGTCATGGAGAAGGTGGTGGTTGTGACGGTGGTGACGATGCGGGACGGGCCTTTGGGATCTGGCATGTGGTTCGACTGGGAGAACTTGAGAGATCCGAGGTTGATGATGGCATCCTCGGAGAGGAACGTGTACTCGACCTTGGTCAATCGGACGCGGTGGGCCGAGAGCGGCAAGAGACTGACGACGAGGGTGGAGAAGAGATCCTTGAAGTCCTATTGTACAACCAAAGTCAGCCAATGCTCTGGCGAGAAGGGGTTCGGGAGGCGGCGTTTTAGAAGGGGGTATCGCATGCCCCGCGCGGAACACTGCACATTGGCGCACGAAAAAAGAGTCAGACAGGTGTAAGCAGTAGAACCATCGCGCACATACCCTCGTGAACGGCCGGTCGTCATCTGTCATGCGCAGCAAGCGCGAGGATGTTTGGTGCATCTTGTTTGCCGTGAGGGGAGACTTGATGGGAGGCGGTTGGTCTGTAGCCGTGTAAGGATGGGACGGCGCGTGGTTTGCCGGAACGGCCTGGTAGCGAGGGTGATTTCCAGGTTGGCGCTAGACAATAAGGACTGGCTCGAGGCACTCTTAAGCTGGTGGTTCTTGTCCGGGCTGGAGGGCTCCGAGGTGGGCGTCGGGCTGGGGAGGAGGGAGAGCCTCGAGAGGGTACCGTTGGACTGCCAGGGGCGGATCCCGGGCTCCAAGGTGGTGGCGATGGCGCTCTGGGTCCCGTCCAAGGCGGCCACAGCCAAGGCGAGGATGCCGCTCGACGAACGCTGGTTGTGTCTCGAAACGGAGCCGGTATGGCGGTGGGTGTAGACGTGGGCTTGGGCGGGAGGAGCCGGAGCAGTGGTAACAGCAGCGGTGACAGCGCCTGGGTGAGACTGTTCCGACAGTGAGGAGGGGGAATGAGTGGAGGGCTGCTCGAGGGTGGCAGAGGGAGAGGCAGTCTGGTACTCGACCTATGATGTCCGCTGTATCTTCTGATTCTGATCCTGGGGTCGGTAATAGCTATCTTATCCACTGATGGCTTGCCCTTGCCATAGAATACCCCTCAGATAGAGCGTCATTTCTTGGAGTCGTACTTGCGCTCCTCCTCGTTTTCCAAGTCGTCTGTTTCCTCATCTTGTGCATCAATGCCGCTTTATTTTCCCGTTTGATGCTCATGCATCAACAAAGAAACCTCACAGTTAATGCGCGACCTACGCGCTACCTGAGTAATGTCGCTGCGATTCCCACCCCGATTCTGACAGTAAATCGCACCAACGCGCTACCTGAGTAATGAGATTAATATCTCCAGCCACACTATCAGTCATGAGGAAGGAAGTAATATCCAGGCAGTCGCGGACTACTCCAACCAGCCAATGCCAAGCCCTAGCACCATTAGTAAGATCAATACAATCCAACGTGATCTCTCGAAGCGTCTTCTGGTGCTGAAGAAGGAAAAATGACAGATCCATCCTAGTACGGTCAAGGAAACCGAGCGTTAAGTTAAGCACCCTACTTTTCGCGGCACCCATTTCTCGCGGGCCCTTCCCACTGAAATGCTATATGTTAGAAAGCCTACTATTAATTAAGGAAAATAGATAACGTACATGATAAGCATGCGTCGCATCCAAGTATGCGTCGCACTTTTCCCCCCTACACCTAACTTCTCATTCAATCAAGTAAACCTCAACAACTCAGCATGTCACAATCAAATACTGAGCGAAAGACCCTTCTAGCTCTTCAAGCCCTTCAAAATAACCCAAAACTAAGCATCCGACGCGCTGCAGGCATCTATGAGATTAGTGAACACAGGCTACGTCGTCGGCAGAATGGCATCCAATCTCGACGCGATTGGATCCCGAAATCGCGTCGACTATCCGATCTAGAGGAAAAGATCATTATTCAATTCATTCTCGATCTGGATTCGCGAGGATTTCCCCCGCGACTGCGTGGTGTTGAAGAAATGGCCAACCGACTGCTCGCTGACCGCGACGCGTTACCTGTCGGCAAGCGCTGGGCTTCTAACTTCGTCAGGCGACAACCAGAGCTTAAGACGCGTTTTTTTCGTAAATACGACTATCAGAGGGCCAAATGCGAAGATCCAACCATTATTCGCAATTGGTTCCAGCTCGTGGAGAACATGATCGCGAAATATGGTATTGGCCTAGCTGATATCTACAACTTTGATGAGACCGGCTTCATGATGGGCATAATCGTAAGCGGAATGGTTGTCACAGGCGCAGATAGGCGTGGAAACCCGAAATCAGTGCAGCCTGGAAACCGGGAATGGGTTACAGTCATTCAGGCGATTAATGCAGAAGGCTGGGCGATCCAGCCGTTCATCGTGGTTGCAGGCCAATATCACCTCGCCAGCTGGTACCGGGAAAGCAACCTCCCGGGCGATTGGGCTATTGCGACGACTCAAAATGGCTGGACCGACAATGAAACAGGTCTTGAGTGGCTCAAGCACTTTGACCGGCACACGAAGAATCGATCGACCGGTCGCTATCGTCTTCTGATCCTCGATGGGCACGAAAGTCACCACTCAGTCGACTTTGAGAAATATTGTGAAGAGAACTACATCATTACGCTCTGTATGCCGCCTCATTCGTCTCATCTGCTTCAGCCTCTTGATGTCGGGTGCTTTGGGCCGCTCAAAAAGGCCTACGGTCGAGCAATTGAACAATTAATCAGATGCTCTATAACCCACGTTTCAAAGACCGAGTTCTTCCCAGCCTTTTACGCCGCCTATGAAGCCGCTATGACAAAGAGCAATATTGAGGGAGGTTTTCGGGGGGCCGGGCTTGTTCCTTTAGACCCAGAAAATGTCATTGGAAAGCTTGATGTGCAGCTACGGACTCCAACACCGGCTGCAGAGGAGGTCGGCCTCCCTGACCCTTGGGTCTCGAAGACCCCAAAGACAGTGCTTGAGGCTAGCTCACAGTCTGAATACCTCAAAAGACGAGTAAGAAGGCATCAGAGCAGCTCTCCAGCATCAATTCTTGAGGCGCTTGAGTCATTTACTAAGGGAACAAAGGCAATAATGCATCAGATGGCATTATTAAAGTCTGAGGTCCAGATCCTTCGACAGGCAAATGAGACTCTTAGCAAGCGGCGCAGAGCGAAAAGAACCCGCCTACGTAAAGGAGGGAAGATGACTCTAGATGAAGGAAGGGATGAGATAGATCAGAAGGACGTTGATGCGCAGGTAATGGCTGAATCATCGAGAAGTGGTGGTCGAGGGAGGTCGGCGCTGCCAAGGGAAAGGCGCTGTGGAACTTGTGGAAAGGCCGGTCATAATGCAAGGACCTGTCAGGTTGTAATTGAGACCTCTGGAGAAGAGTATAGCGATTAGTTTAATTGATTGAATGTGTTGTTATAGTTTTATTGAAGTTTTAATTTTAAAGGGTGAGGAAAAGTGCGACGCATACTTGGATGCGACGCATGCTTATCATGTACGTTATAAGACTATAATCTTAGCTAATAGCTATATAATATACTAATTAAACGTATTTTAAGCATATTATGTATTTTAATAGCTTATAATAGTATAATAAGTGTGAACGGCCTCTAGTAGCTGGATTCCAGCTATCTAGTCCAGGATGCTATTTACATCAAAGATGAAGAAGAAAGAAAGAAGTTTCTAAGTGCCCCTGAGTTATGGAACGATTGCTCGTCCCTGGCGCGCACGAGCCTAGTACGTCTTGCGGCACAGCCGCAAGGATATGGGCCCTGGCCCGTGACAGCCGCGTTCGGATTCCGGGTCGCTGTAAAGAGGGCACATTGGAAGCCGCCTGACTGAGTTAAAGGCGCTGAAAAACATCTGTGAATGCTTTGTTGGTGTGACACGGGTTTGAACATTCTTTTTGAACAGTCTCTCATGCTAGGAACTGTTAGAAAAGTCGCAATTGCACTGAGAAAATGTACCGCTTGCAGAAGCACTAAGTGCGTCTCTGACCCTCACCTCGGGGCTACAGCAACTTCATTAGAAAAGGTTCATTTCTCCTAAAACTCAGTTGACATATGAATATAGCGTCTTGCAAAGTGTAGGCGTTTTCTGGCTGTTTCCTCGCTAATGAACGGTCTCATAACTGACTTAAAGTGCATGATGCTGTGAAGGGCTGGACAGATGTTTGTTCAACAGGCTGTTGCCGTGATATTGTCTATCTAAAGCTAAGGAGAAAGGAAAGAGAAGGAAGGAAGCTCCTTCCTCGCGGCTAATAAGCTACATGGTCACCTAGGTGATAGGATAGGCGAAAGGGTAGGCGAAAGGGTAGGCGAATTCTGGGCTACGCCGCTACCTCGCCGATGGGTCGCTCCAATTCCCGGTTAGTGGGTTCCGGCAAAGCCGGAACCTGAATCTAGGCCTCGGCCTGTGACAGATGCCTTCCTTTCGAAGGAACGTGACTACAGTCTTCTTACAGCAGTCTAATTCAGCCTTTTCGATCAATTCGCGTATTTGGATATGAGGATCTTGCCCTATTACTCGCAGTATCCGTCTTTTTTCCCGGTCTCCTAGCTTAGGCGGGCGGCCGGACCTGGGTTGATCTTGACTACTTTGTTGATCGCTGTAAGGTCTTATGATGCTGTAAATCGCATGCCGACTTATGCCCTCCTCACGTGCGATCTTGAGGGCGTAAATGCCCGAGTTGTATCTCCAAACAATCCTCGTCCTTGTGTGAGGAGAATGATGTATCTGCGATACCATTCTGACTTGAATTGGTGGTGCAATGGGTTGTCGAAGCTGATGATGATTTTGGTGAAGGTATCACGGAAAGCGGGGTACGGAAAAATGTGTCGTAACTTTTTGCGCCCCACTGTAGGTGGTGCATTCCGACCCAAATCCACGCACTCTAGGTGAGCGGGTCCAAAAGGGGCGGAATGATTACTGGCACTTTGTATGTGCGATTAGGAATAGTTGTATGTGCCTCTAGCAATAATCGATATGTATGTATGTATGTGTATTTTTCGTCCGGGGGGCCGTGAGGCCCGTAAAGTCCCCTATTGGGGCACAGGACGTGCTGAGCTAGAGTCTCTAGTGCTAAAATCTACGTAAAGCTTTCGCAAATTACAGAACAGACCACTATCCAGCATATCATCGGCTCAAAGGCGCGTCCTGTCGAGCCTGTTACCCGTCAGCGGG
>NOKP01000090.1:19817-39733 GCA_002682825.1 Neonectria sp. B-13 | reverse complement strand
ATAATAATAATAATAATAATAATAATAATAATAATAATAATAATAATAATAATAATAATAATAATAATAATAATAATAATAATAATAATAATAATAATAATAATAATAATAGTACTAAGATAGCCTATAGGAACTATAGTTATAGCTACTAAATATAGGTCCTAAAGGCTAATACTAATAATACTATACTAGATTAGACTATATTTTTATTTATTATAGCTTCTATTAAGTAGTAGGTTAAAAGCAATATATATATAAGCTTACTATTATACTTTTATACTATAATAGGCATATAGTAATACCTACTTAGCTATAATAAGCTATACTTATATACTAATATACTTATTACTATATTATAATAAACTTAGGTCTTTTTTATTAAGTTAGTATTTAAGAGTAAACTATAGAATATAGATAAGGTTAATATTAATATAGTACTTATATTCTAAAAGGAATATACTATATAGATATATATTAATATATATATAGTAATAAGTACTATTATTAGCTGAATAGTATATAGTAAGAGGTAATAGTATAAGATAGGCAGTTAGCTATTAATCTATTAGGTAGATAAGGGTAAGGTATTATTCTAGAATGATAAGTATATTAAAGTTAAGAACTTTATTAAAATGCTCTATAGTATTATTATAAAGGCTAAAGAGCTACTTAACTATATAATAGAAAGGTAGTAAGCTAAGGTTATAGACTAAGAGCTATAGTCTAATATAGACTGTATTATAGATAACTTACTCTAGCTTAGGGTAGGCTAGTTATTTATAATAAACATTAAGAATGAATAGCTTAAGCTTAAGCTTAGTAAGGTAATATAGCTAATAGAGAAATTGTTATAGAATGTAGTAAAAGGCTAGTAGAAGCGGCTAGCTATTTAGTATTAGCTCTAGGAGCTATAATAGTTCTATAAGGTACTTATTATAGACTTATAGACTTTATACAATAGACTAGGTAAGATAGGTATTAAGTAGGTAAAGTAGTATAGTCTATTATTATATATAATAGGCAGCTAAAGTAAGTAGACTGATACTATAGCTTTATAGATAAGGTTAATAAAGTATAGATAGAGGCATTTATATTAATACTAGGCTGCTAGTAGGCTATAATTATAGTATTTATAGATAGTAGAATAGGTAAGATATACTAAGATATAGCTATAGCTATACTATATAACTACTATAGCTGTTTAATGTTTATAATAGCTACTACTAAGGATAAGAATAAGGATAAGGATAAGAATAAGAATAAGAATAGCTAGGCTAGGGTTAGTTATAATAAAAAGAAAGATAAAGAGAGTAAGAAGAAGAGTAATAGTAATAATAATAATAATAGTACTATTATTGTCTATAGTTAGTAGAAGGGAACTAAGAGGATTTAGGAAGTATTTAAGAAAGAAAAGAGTATATAGATTTAAATACTACTCTAGTAGCTAGATAAGGTAGTAGATAAGTATCCTATATACTATATATATTATTATTATAGAGGGATAGAGGTTATTTAGATTCTAGATAAGCTATAGTATAAATAGAAGGGGTACTAGTATAACTTGATTATAGGTAAGGACTATAAGTAAGTATAATATAAAGTAATATTTAAGTTACTTATATATTACTTTATATATAAGCTTTTACTTAACTAGTATAAGGAAGTATAAGAAGGAGGTAGTAAGAAAGGTAAGAGCTAGTATATATATAAAGATAAGGTATTACTAGTAGTACTTATAGTAATAAAAAGTTAATAAGTAAGGAGATTAGTAGAGGAATAGTTTAGGATTAGTATAATAGATTAAGAGGTATATTACTAATAGCTTAAGGGTAATTAGTACTTTTATAGAATAAATAGGATAAATGTGCTAATGCTATAAGAAGTGATAATATAGTAGGTATATTAGGGTGATTATGTTTAGTTTAAATAGAGTATAGGATAGTTATATATAATTAGATATATATAGTTATAAAGAGAATAAAGAGGGTATAAATAGGAAAGAGTATAGAGTATTATTATATAATTTAGTGTATTTTACTATATTACTAGAGAGATAAATAAAGTAGAAAGGTAAGTATATAGATTAGTAGGCTTAGGGATAAGTAGTACTTAAGGGCTAAAGGTAGAGTATTTATTAATTTAAGCTTATTAGTATTATTAAGGATTAATAGAATTAATATATATACTATTATAAAGAGGTAGTAGTTATATAAGGTATATATATTTAGTTAAATAGTAGTTAGGTTTATTTTAGATAAGGTATAAGGTAGTTATAGGCTATAGTTATAGATAGATAGATAGTAAGGTATGTAGAGCATTTAAGTATAGAAAAGAGCTAATAGGATTAATAAAGGAGAAGAAGAAAGTATTAGATTAAATAGGTTATAATAGAAAATAAAGAAGTTAGAGGAATAATATAGTAAAGTATATTGAATGCATAGTATTTAAACATTTATATTAAGATATTAAAAATTAAGAGGAGAGAATAGTAATAAGAGTATAGTTTAGAGCTAAAACCTATATTAAGACTAAACTATTATAAGGCTAAATAGAATATAGGATTTATAGTATATAGAAATAAAGAAAAAGTAAAGAGTAAGAGTAGTTTGGCGGCGGAAAGGGACAAGAAACAACACCCCAAATGGATGACAGTTCCTTAGGGAGGTATACAGAAATGTATTACATAGGCATCTCAGTTGGTCAGCCCAAAGCTACATTAGATAGCGCATATGTGGTCAGACAGTCTAGTGTTTAGTACCTCCTAATAGGAAAGTATCTCATGAGGTAGATTGTTAAGTCGAAAGTAGGAAAGAGTATTAGTAAGGCATTGAAATGGCCTACTGTTGGCTTGGTAATTGGCATTATAGAAGATAGAGGTTCAACCTAGAATTGAATGGTAACTTTGAATGTAAAATTGTAGAATAAATTCCTAGAAGGCAAAGGCAAAGTCTAGAGCTTTGAGCTCAATAAGCTTATATCTCTTATCTCTCTGTAGAAAGAATCTCTTCAGTCTCTTGTCTCTCTCCCTCGATGATGATCCCTAGAAAGAAAAAGACCCCTTTTCTCCTTCCCTTCTTAACCTCCCTTGTGGCTGCCCCTCCCCTTCCGCACCCAATTACATCCCTGCTAGCAACCAGCTAGCCCACTTAGTCCTTCGCCCCTACCACATACCTCCCCTATGATCTAATGATTGTCCTCAATCAGGATAAGATCATAAACACTAGAACTTCCTCCCCTTTCCAAATCAGACCAAAGAAACATGCGTACACAGTAAAGAAGCATCTCATAAGACTTTCTTAAAGTCTAATATTAGAAAACAAAAGAAATCTATCTCCTAATCTGCCTCCCCAGTCCTGTATCTACCTTCCCGACTGAGAACAATAAACCCTCCTAGAGTATTATCACTTCCGTGCCTCCTGCTGTTGGTATCGTTCCTCCCGGCTGATCTTTGCAATGGAAGGAGGGATAACATCGTTGTATGCAAAGTCAACAATGCCTTCCCACTGGGCAAGAGAAATCAGACCCTTAGGAATGTATGTAGCGTAGGACCTTGTCTTCGGCATGAGCAATGTAGGTCGGTTAGCAATCCGAGGTAAGTCCATTGGGTCAGTGTCAACAGTCATTTTCTTTGCCCTAGCACCCATTGTAATACCAAGGTAATAATCTCTTCCTTCAAAGACCCTCTAATCATCCATATAGACTGGTAAACCTTTGTTGATGAATTGGGCTGTAGATACGGTTGCCGTCCAGGTGGTCCAAGTCCTCTGGGGTGTTAGAGCCAGCGACACATCTCTCATCGAGACGTCACTTCTTGCAGGGCTTCTAGGCGTATCCCTCATTGAAACATCGCTCCCCATGGGCTTGGGTAGTGCCACAAGAGCTCTTGGGGGTATCTTAGGCGAGGTTGGCTGCGAAGGTTCGATGCTCTTGACCCCTTCCACCAGCTTAGACATCGACCCAAGCGAGTCACGCCGAGTTCCTTTGACAGAGGCATCATCCTTCATCAGAGTCTCTGCAATCAAAGGCATCTTTCTGGATAAAGAGATCAGGATAGGGGACTTCTTAGACAAGGGGACTGCAGTTGGCAATTTCCCAGATGAAGAAGGAACCAAGATTGGCGATTGCTTCTGAGAGTTGCCTAAGCCGAGAGAGATGATACTTCTGGGCTTGCCTTTGGGCTACTTGGGAAGTCTATTGTCAATCATAAACCCCTTTTTGACAAAGGCTTCAGCAAGGTCGGGAGGCAAAGCGAACTTGAGCTTGCTGATATCCGATCGGTACATCAAGGAACTTCGAATCTCTTTGCCAAAAGGCACAGCAGGGTACAGAATAAGCTAGTAGTTATCTGAGAGTTTATTGAGCCTAAGGCCTAACCATATGATAGTTGGAAAGCTGCCGTAATAGGTAAAGACATCAGAGGTCTGGAGCTTCTGGCCTACTGGCAAGAGCTGATGGTGTATATCAGATGCCCAGTCGATGGTATGGTTCTGGTTCCCTAGGCCATACTTCAGGTCTTTAATGCCTAGCTCCTCCATGATAGCACAGCCAAAGAAGCTTTTAACTCAATCTAAGTCAAGAGCTTCAGCTCTCTTGTTGCCCTTCTTTGCCTTTGCTGGTCGACCAAGCTTCCAGTCGCGGAAACGCAGAGCGAATTCAGTCCCCTTGGGCATCTCCCCTTTCGCCTGAACGACAAGTTCCTTCAGAGCAATCCCACTCTCCATCATCTGCTTCTTTGTAAGTCCCACTAGCCCTCGGATGGCTAGTATGACAAGGAAGGTTCCAAGGAAGCCGCACTCCCACTGACTGTCTTGGTGAGAGGTAGGCATTCTGTAAACGAGGAATTCGTAGGGTGTACTGTTGAGAGCCATGACCTCTCTCTAGGCAGCGGCAAGGGCCACGAATCGTTCCTCCTTTCCTTTCTTCAGAGTATCAAAGACACAGAGGTGCCCTTCCTTTGAGTCCCAGATGTAGGTAATCCAATGGGTCCAGTTGGCAAAGTGGACAATCCCAATGAGGAATCTTCGGTTGAATTGAGTTTCTTGGAACAGTCAGAATCCCAGAGAGGGTCGGTTTTTCGTAATAAAGGCAATCTCTCTGATGAGCTTGGTTGAGTAGTCGGATTGTCCCCATTTATTGGCTTTGACCTTAGAGGTGTTAAGATTAAGGCTGCTTAGGGCAATAGCAACTAGGTCCCTTATGTTGTAAGTCATTAGACGTAGGAACGCAAGAAGGCCAAAGTTGGTAGACATTTCTTCGTTCTGGAGATCACTTAGTAGTTCCCATAGATCCATACAATGCTTACCCCAAGGGCCAAAGTCTTTCTCGCTGAAGTCTGGGTAAGGTTGGACAGTCTCAACCCAGGCTTTGATCGTATCTCTGTCTCCTAAGGCTGGGCACTTTGGGCCTATGTTTCCCTAGTGAGACTAGTTGAGTCAAGAAGGGTAGAAGGTTGGTTGATCGGTTAGGTTCTGGTGAAGTGGCATCTTGGACATAAGCTCTTCTGAATGCAGGAAGCTTTGTTTGCCCCCTTCATTGCGAACAATCCCTTCGTAGAGTGTCAGCTCATTGCCGGTGCAGTAGAACTGCTCCTTTTCCTTCGCATCCTCTCTAGAAGCGGCCATCGCTGTGGTGTTTCGAAGAGCAGGGGTGCTTCTGAAAGTCAGTCTGATCGTAGGGAAGCAAGGAATGAGATTCCCGTTGAAATTTGGGCTTGAAAGGAGGAAAATTGCAGCGTTGGGGCTTGAGTTATAGTGCAGATTTTCCTTGGGGCTAGAGTGTAAAGAGAGTGCATGTATGTTGGTGTTTCCAAGAGGTTGTATGTTGACAATTTCCTTGTTGTAGGGCACTGCATTCTTTGTAATAGTGAATCACAGCAACAGCAGTCCTTGTTTTCCAGACCTCCCCACTAAGTTCCCTTTGTTCATTATAGCAAACTTAGACACCTGCTTCTTAGAAACCCTCCTCTCTTGCATAAAGCCCTATTAGATTAGCCCTAAGGCTTAAACCTTCATACCTAATGCTTCTTAAGTCACTTCTCTTCCTTCCAGACTTATCATTCCCTCACATCTCCCGCAACCTCTTTCTTCCTTGTTGTCCTTCAACAGCTTGGCTAGCTGCGATAGCTTCTTATCATAACAAGCTCATCGTCCTTTCAGATCTCCCTCGGTCAAAGCTCCTAGATGTCCATCATCTTGCTGAGTGCTAGGTCGATGCTGGTTCGTTCAATCATCAGGGCAGCACCTACTGGAAAGGTTGTAACAACATTCTCCTTAAGCCCTTCCTGATTTTGCATCTTGACTTGGTTCTTGCCTTAGTGAGTTTCTTTTTCTTCCTTCTGTTAGGTTAGGTAATCTAATGAGATACTTCTCTAGGTCCTGAAGTTATTCTAGGTCTGGTTCTGTGGTTTCTGGGCTCTCGATCGACTTGGCTGCCTACTGTATGTCAAGTTGGATGTCCGGTTTCCTTCTTCTAGCAATCACTTAACCTTTCTCATCTGGTTCCTCTAACAACTTCCTTTCTGTGATTCAACCATTACCTCTAGGATAGGGCTTCTAGCAACCCATGCTCTTCAGTCTGTCTTTATCCCAGCTGATTGGGCTCATCCTGGAGGGTACTTCTTTACCAACCTTCCCTCTTAACCATATCTCCTTAAGGCCCTCATTATTGCTTTCGTTGGGGTCATCAACCTGGTTATGTGTTGTTGCTGTATCTGCGGTTACTTTTCGACAACTACCCGCTTTGATGAGCACATCCTGACGCCTTTCCATGCTTGCATTTCGGTTCCTGGCTTTATGAACGGCTAGTGTGCTAATTGCGTTTGGTACAACCGTTCTGACTGCGATTGGAAGTTCCTCCATGGGTACCTGGCTTTAGGTCGTTAGGAGGGTCCCTGGAAGTTCCCTTTGGGTAGTAGGGCTACTATTCCGAACACGTTGACCTCCTTTGCTTCGGATATCTTCAATCCTTGCTCTTGCCCTCGCATTATCTCAGAGTATCCTTCCGAATTGGGTGGCTCTTCTGATGCTGAAATCTGCAGATGGGCTGCTCTGGTTTCTGCCAAGGCCCTTCGAGATGGATATTGGGCTTTTTAGCTGGCTGGATTGACACCTCCCCTTGTCTAAAGACTTCTTCTTCCCCTTAGAATAGGCAATAAGTAGTAAATGCCCAACCTCTAGCACTACTGCTTAGTTGTTGTTGCTTTCTTCTCTTCTGGACAGGCTCCCTTTATCCTATTCTTCCTTCACTGTGAGGTTCATTTGTCTTATGGTAGGCATAAAGTTCGATCCAGGTAGTCATTTCTGGGTCTTTTCCCTTATAGACATGGTATATCCAATCTTCTCTGGTGACCCTATTGTATTCCTCCTCTTCCTGCCTCCCCATACAGTAACACTACTGTCCTCAGCCAACGCTGTATCCCCAGTATCTCATGAGACACTTAAATTGCCATGTACTAACTTTTGGCTTCTATAGTCATCTCTAGGATGCAGACTTGGAAATCTCCTCTGGGCCTCTTCCGTGGTTGGACGATAAGCTCTGGCTTAGAGTCATTGGATAAGGAATTTGTCTCGCTTGGCTCATAAGGTGTGTTATGAGATGCTTCTTTATCAAATTCTTCATCCTTATCATCAGATAGTGGTCCCATTGTTTCTTCATCATTGGGGCTTGTCCACCAGCCTTGATCATCCTTCTAGAAAGCCTTCAACTGGTCTCCATGATAGGTCCCTGGAAGCTTAATTCCAGTGAGAGTCTCAAGCTTATAAGTCCTAGTTTCTGCAAGGGCTTTACAAACCCTGTAAGGTCCTTTCCATCTTGGCTTGAGCTTTGCAGCTGAAGAGAGATCATTGTGGTTTCATATGTCATACTGAAGGACTAGATCACCTAGTAGCAAGGGTGTCTTTCTCAGCTTGAAGGTATTCGACTCATTGGTCCTCCTGGCTAGGGTCTATTGATATTCCTTGACCTTTGCTCGAGCGGCTTTGATGTCCTCTTTGCGTCTCTCCAGAATTCGTATCCTAGCCAGAATCTCGTCTTCCTTGTCCTTGACGTCGTCCCAGTCAATGAGTCTCCAAGTTGGGATCTTGACTTCAAGGGGAAGGATAGGTTCCTAGCCATAAAGGAGCCAGAAGGGAGAGCAGCCATGTGATCCCTAGATTGCTGACCTGTCCGTAAGAAGGGCTAAGTCGACCAAATCCACCCATTTCCCTAGCCTTCCAAGCTTCTTGAAGTGATTGGTCATGGACATATGCCCTACTTCAATCAGCCCATTGGACTTAGAGTTATAGAAAGAGATTTTGGACATCTTAATGCCCAGATCTTCTAGCTCATCAGGGATCCCTTTGGCAAGTTCCTCTCCATTGTTAGTAACAATCTTCACTAGCATTCCATAGCAGTAAATAATCCTCTTTATGAATCTTCTGACATTAGCTGCAGTAAGGTTACTAATAGCCATAGCTTCAATCCATCCTATTAGGTCACATCTAGCTTCCAGTAAGAACTTCATGCCTTTATCAAGGGGTAGGTACTGCCCATCGATATGGATCTTCATCATTGGATACTAAGGAGCAGTGGGCTTAGCCTGTTCAGCTATTTGTTGCACTGTGTGTTCTTGATAGGTTGGGCATTTTCGGATGATTGTCTCCAAAGAGTGTCTTAGGCCTTGCCAAAAATAGCGCTGAGAAATGATTTTTATTGTGGCTTCCTGTCCTTTGTGGCCTCCATGATGGTGACACGAAGTCATAAGATGCTTCTGAAGGTCATCATCATCAACAACCAGTGTAGGGTTGTCTCCTTCTCTTAGTCCTTGCTTCCAGATCTGACCTCCCCTGACAAAGAACTGAGTTGCTTTTGCTCTTAGTCTCTTGAAGTCTCTTGCCGACATGCCTTTTGGTCTTTGCAGAGATGTAAGGTAATCAGCTAAGGCAAGCCATTCGCCTTTGTAGTTGTCTGTAAGGGCATTGTCTTTAGGTCCAAGAAGAACGAGGTTGAGGCGGGCGTCAATTTCATCCTTAATGTCTGCCTTGGCTTCCTGGTCCAAAAGGTCAGAAGGTCCCTGACCCTTCCTTGATAGACTGTCTGCGACTGTGTTCTTCTTCCCAGGGATGTGCTTGACTGTGAAGTCAAAAAGCAGTAGATAGCTGAGCCATCTGATAACCATGGCTCCTGGTATGTCATTTGCCCGGTTGTTCAGCTGGTCGACTAGTACCCTAGAGTCTGTTTCCAAGGTAAATGGATAACCATAGATATGCATCCGCAGGCGCCGTATCGCATGAAGGGCTCCTTTGCACTCTAGCTTGGTTGCATCATACTTCTTCTCAGCATCTGTCCAGGTTCCTGATTCGAATCTCATAGGATGGCGTTTCCCTTGAATAACCTGCATCAAGACAGCTCCCCAGCCTAGGATGCTTGCATCAATCATTAAAATGACTTCCCTGGCTCCTTCTGAAAGGTCAAGGGTTGCAAGGATAGGAGCTGATACGATCTTTTCTTTCAGTATTGTCATTGCAGCCTGCTGGTCCTTGCTCCAGTCCCAAGCAGAGTCTTTCTTTAGTAGCTTGGTAAGAGGCTGTGCAATCCAAGCGTAGTTTCTGATCCAGATTCTGTAGTAGCCAGTGATGCCAAGGAACGCCCTTACTTCGGTCAGGGTCTTACAATCCACCCATTCAATGATCTTGATGACCTTCTCTTCCGTTGGCTTCCTTCCGCTTGTGCCACAGAGGTACCCTACGATAGGGGCAGTCTTCTGACACTAAGCTGACTTCTTGGCAGCAATTGTACAATCAGCTAGCTTAACATTGACTAGGATAGCATTAAGATTGATGAGATGCTCTAGGATGAACCTCCTTACACTAGGAAGAGCTTCCTTCCCACTATAGTCAGTCTCTGGTCCTTTGACACTAATGTCATCCAGGAAAGCCCTAGCTTTATCCGGAAGCAAGTCAAGAAGGATCCTTGTTATGATCCTAGTGAACTGGGCCACTGAGTTCGTAGTACCTTGTGGTAGTGAGCATAGTCTCATTAGACCTATTGGTGTGTCAAAGGTCGTAAGATCCCTGCTTTCCACTGCTAGCTTCACTTGGTCATATCCTGAAAAGAAGTCCAGCACAGAGAGGATTTTACACATCCCAAATTCAGCTGAGAAGTCGTCTGTCCCTGGAGGAATCATGCCATCTCTGATGGTATAGGCATTGTATCGCTTTGCTGAGTTGATAAGGCGTAGCCCTCTATCTTTCTTGGCTATAAGCATCCAATAGTTTCTGTAAGAAGTATGACTTTCCTTAATAAGCTTGTTCTTCAGCTGGGTTTTCAGAAGATCAATGACCCTCTTCCTGGTCCTATGAGGAATTACTACATTTCCATAATGCTAAGCAATATGGGGTGTGATTTTGATGACTTGGGGAGGTATGACCCTTGGGTTAACTTCCCCTTTTTCCTCAAAGGTTTAGAATAATGCTTCTTCTCGGTTGAAAAGGATCTGACGGAGGACATCCCTTTCTGCGTCCCTAAGGGTATCCTTTGTCTGGTCCATGATCGCTTTAAGCCTCTCCCCAAAGAGCCTAGAGCCTTTCTCAATCTTCGAGAACTTGGGCATAATGTAGTTGGAATAGGGCGAATTGCGCTCTAGGTCCCCTTTTACCTCTTCCTACCTCTTCTCCCTCTAGAACGGGTCTCCTTCCAGCGTAGATCCATTAGAAGGGATGTTATCCCTTGGCTGGATCTTATCCGCCTTCCTTTTGTACATTGTATTAACCCGTACAGCTGTATCCTCATGGCTGACTTCTGGTCTTGATTGTTGTACTTTTTCTACTCTAGTCGCCGTCGGATTATTCTCTTTCATCCAGTCTTTAAGAATGATCTTGAAGACTTTTTGGGCCGTCTTTTTGTCAATGTATCTCATGAGATACTCAACATTATCCTCCTCTAAACCGTAGATGTCCATTCTTTCCAGTTCAGAGGGAACTTTCTCACTTAATGGGGCCCCCCTGGTGCTTCTTGAGTAGCGATTGGGTATTCCTATCTAATTCCCCCTGCAACTGGGGACACAATCTTGATATTTCCCAATTGATAGCTTATCAATATCTCTCCAGGAATGGTTGCATAGTTAAAGGTGACCTTCGCGCTCCTAATGAAAGGCATCCCTAAGATGAAAGGAATCAATACTGCAGAGGTTGGGGCCATATATATCTTTTGGTCAATGAAGACATTGCCCAAATAGACTTTAACCTTAACTACCCCTACTATCGCAATGTAGTCCTTCGAGAAGGAAGTAGTCCTGGCCTTAATGGGTTGGACATTGAGCTTGCTGATCTTGATGATGTTATTAGAAATGATGTTCCCTTCTGCTCCTGTGTCAATAATAGCTTCCCAAGTGTAGCCATTAGGGTTCCTAAGTCTCACTTGCAGCCTTGGAAGATCTTGGCATAGCAAGAGCATCTTGCTGTCCTAGGGTCGAATTAAGGTCGGATTGACCCGCATAACTATCTCATTCAGTGCTTCTAGGTTAGGTCTCTTAACCTCCTTCCCATAGGAGACCTTTGTCATCGAGTTGCTGTCTATCACCAGATAGTCTCCTGGAGTGAGCTAGGAGTCATCATGGGATTTCGTAGGCAATTTCCTCTGACCAATTGCGACAGAATTAATCCCATACCGCTGAGATAATTCGTTGAAATAAGCATCAGAGAAGCTCGGGTCGGTCCGTTCCGTGATGTTGTTTATTTTGACCTCCTTAGACCTCTTTGTCTTGTAGGTCGGGTTGGGGTCTATCCAGACGGTCTCCGTAACTCTATCAGCAAGGTCAGCCAATTCCTTCGCCATAGATCGTCCGAACTCAGGGTCATTCGCGATAATCTGGGGAATGGTGACTCCAATCTTTGTGGTCAGGATCCTTTGCTTCAAGGCTGCCCTATTCTCGATCAATGAGGTCAGGCGAGAGTCGCCTTTGGGTCTATCCTTTGCAATAGCTTCAGCCATCTTTCGATCTTCTAGGTTCGTCTGTTTGAGGATCCTAGGGATTACCGTAGGAATAGGCTGGCTTTGCTCAGCTTCTTCTGGCTCCTCATTCATCCTTTGCCTCTTGG
This sequence comes from Neonectria sp. B-13, assembly GCA_002682825.1. Lineage (NCBI taxonomy): Eukaryota > Fungi > Ascomycota > Sordariomycetes > Hypocreales > Nectriaceae > Neonectria > Neonectria sp. B-13. Next base: position 27,659 of record NOKP01000090.1, on the reverse strand, counting down.
TTGCAGCTGTGTCGAAAGTGACATTGTTGTTCAAGATTCCAGTGGATTCATTGTAGTCACCTTTGTCGATTAGGATGATATTGGACTTCGTTGTCCTATCGACTAGGGGGTCCCCTTCAGAAAGCCCTATCCTTCCGCTGGTCCTATCAATGATCATATCTTCAAACAGAGGGTTTTGACTTCTCTTCATAAAGTTAGTCACTAGGTCTTGCTCTTCCTGATTGGGGTTCTAATTTCGGATAGTAGATCTAGACATCAATCCGTCAAGAAATCTCATAGCAGGTGACTTTGGGAACTTCCTTATCCACATAACAATGAGTTTCTTGACTCCTCCAAGGAATCCCATCTTCCAGACAAGCTTAGGGGGGAGAATAGCTTCTCTTCGTCCTACCCAGGCTATGCTGGCTTCTGAGTCAAAGTCACAATAGCTAGATTCCTTATCCTTTTTCAACTTATAGCATTGGTTTGGGAAGTGACCTGCAATATAGCAGTAGAAACACTTTGACTGTCTCTGCCTATAGCTAGCATTGATGAGGATGTCCTGGTTGTCTGCTGCAAAGGATCCTGTGTGCATAGGATAGTTGCTGTTGATGGAGGGGTTGAAAAACCTTTGCTTGTTAAGATTCCCTTGGAGAACAGCTGTAAGGCGTGCCTCTAAGTCCTCATATCTCTTTGAAACATTGATGCTTATGTTTTGGACCATTTGAGTGAGGGAGTCGATTGCTGCATCCGTGTTTGGCTTGTTCAGGGGCTGGATTCTTGGTTCTATATCCTTCTCAGGGGGTCGTTTGTTCTGATCTAATTCTCTCTCCTAGGGTTCCTCAATTAGGTCTTTGAAAGATTGGTCCTGTTCCAATAAGCATAAGATGAGATTGACCATTGTATCATAAGGCTTGGATTGTAGTTCTTGGACTGGGATATTCTTCCATTGATACACCCGGATGATGACCCTGTGGGGAAGAGTATGGAAGACAGCATAAGAATTTCCTTCCTTGAACTTTCCACTGTTATTGAGGGTATTGCATAACTCTCTATGGGTCTTAAGCTAGGTAAGGATCTCCTTGTCTGTTGCATTCCTCATGGACTGAGTGTTCATCTTGAGGACCTTCTGGAGGGGTTGGATCTGTTGTTCTTTATCCCCTTCCTTGAAATCTTCCCGAAGCTTCGCCTTGATTATTTCCCAGGTGCCGCTTTCGCAGGCTTTTAGCACCTTCGTTCTAACATCCTCATGGACAAAGTACATCATCAGTTGGGCCTTCTTTTCGTTTGAGTGGACCCATCCCTTGATGTGGTTCTCAAACATCCTTAGGTAACTAGTGATGTTTGTTCCCTTGAAGATGCAATTGAACATGTAGATAGGGAAGAGAGCATCTGGCTCTTCGCTCATCTTCCCTCCCTCCATTATGTCTGGAGGCTTTGTGCTTATCTTGTTGGTCTTGGTATTTGGTTCGATCGGTGTCTGGATTGGCGAAGGGTCCTCGTGTAAGGGTATGACAGGTACTGACAGTGACTTTGTATGTTTGTCTAATTGGTTCGGGTTCTGGTGTATTGTCCTTATAGGCATTGCATGAGATACCTCCTTCCTCCTCTTTCTTCTTTTTCCTCTGGTGGTGGTGGCAAAATCTAGTCTTCTGTCTGTGGAATCCTTGCTCGTTGGAGAGCAATTCTTTCCTCTGGACATGGCCTTTGCTAACCATACTAAAACAAAAGCTTGGCTGCTGTTGTATTTCTCTTGGGGAAATAAGAGAGCAGCTAAGGAATGAAATGAATAATGAATGAATGAAAATGCAGGATAAAAATCAGGTTGGCTGTCCAATTCGGACAGTCTGTCTTCATAGTCGTCATAAAAATCTCTCTGAACAGGCTGATTCTCTTGATATTTCTTGGCCTGCTTGTTAATCCTCTCTCTTTCTCTCTTTCTGTTTCTTCCATTTCTTAATAAATACTCTCTTACTCTCTCCTTCCTTAGCTCCTGACTCTTCATGACACAGAGGGTCATTAAAGCCAGGGTAGCTAGGTACCTATCCCCTGTTAGAAACCACGTAATGATCATCCTAGTGATACCTTCCCATCGTGCAAGCTGATGCATGTTCTCTCTCTACCCATAGCTCAACGGGGGAGAATGGCACTCCTGTTCTCGTAAAGAGTCTCTATGGTCATTGAAATCTGGTGATATTATGCCATAAGATCTATTAGAGTTCAGGTGTGCTCTGTTTTCCTTCGGAACTTGTGGGGCAGAGGAATAAGCGTGGTGGTAGGTAGTGTGGTTTGGAGTTTGGGTGTCTAATGTCATCTTGCTTCTTGCGGTAGTCTCGGTTAAGCCTTGTATCTCCCTTTTTGCTGGGTCGATTTGTTGCTGTTTTTTCGGGTCTATAGGTCTAGGGTCTTTTCGGGGAGGTCTTGATCCCCTCTCTTTTCCAATTCTTGTTATCTTTCCGCTTTCCTTGTGTTCGGTAGCAGCAGCTTGGAAGTGCATCAATTGATCCCTTTGACAGGCTAGATCAATTGACTTGCTGCCCTACTGTGACCTCCAAATTTGGCGGTGGAAAGGGACAAGAAACAATACCCCAAATGGATAACAGTTCCTTAGGGAGGTACACAGAAATGTGTTGCATAGGCGTCTCAGTTGGTCAGCCTGAAGCTGCACTAGACAGCGCATATGTGGTTAGACAGTCTAGTGTTTAGTACCTCCTAATAGGAAAGTATCTTATGAGGTAGATTGTTAAGTCGAAAGCAGGAAAGAGTGTTGGCAAGGCATCGAAATGGCCTACTGTTAGCTTAGCAATTGGTGTTATAGAAGATAGAGGTTCAACCTAGAATTGAGTAGTAACTTTGAATGTAAAATTGTAGAATAAATTCCTAGAAGGTAAAGGCAAAGTCTAGAGCTTTGAGCTTAATGAGCTTATATCTCTTGTCTTTCTATAGAAAGAATCTCTTTAGTCTCTTGTCTCTTTCCCTCAATGATGATCCCTAGAAAGAAAAAGACCCTTTTCCTCCTTCCCTTCTTAACCTCCCTTGTGGCTGCCCCTCCCCTTCCGCACTCAATTACATCCCTGCTAGCAACCAGCTAGCCCACTTAGTCCTTCGCCCCTGGCATAGTAGTTGAGTTATAGTAATAGCTATTATAGTAATAGTTAGGCTATAATAGATAGCTAAGATAGGCCCTAGTAGGGATAGTAAGTATTATAAGCATATTATAGAGGCTTAAGCAGTAGATAGGTTTATAGTTATAGTTATATAGGCTGGGTTAATTAGAGGATAGACTTACTTAGGCTAGAGATATAAATAATAGTAATTATAGATGCTTAAGGTATATAGAGAGAAAGAAGAAAGTAGGGTAGTATAAGTAATAGTAGTAGATAGAAAGGATAGAGCTTATATTAAGGTTTATAATTAGGGTATAGATTAGGGCTAGTAGGGAGATTAGCATTAGTAAGATTAGTATTAGTAGTAATAGGCCTATACTATACTATATAGTAAGCTAGACTTACTTTTTAAGTAATATTAATGTCTTATAATTAAGCTATACTATAGTAGTATAAGAGGTTAAAGTAGGAGGGTCTTAAGATAGTATTATAGAGTAGTAAGTATCTATTAGGGTAGGGAGACTGATAATAGGACTAGGCTAGGGATACAGTTAGGGCTAGGGATGCAGTTTAGGCTAGGGATACTAAATAAAGCTATATATATTATATTATACTGAAAAAACCAGGTTAGGGTTAGGGAAAAAATTGGAACAGTTTTTTTAAAGGTGGGTCCTTTATATATAGATTCTAAATCTTCTGAAAAAATGATTAAGATTAGTATATAGCTTATCTTTCTAGCTATTTTCTAGATTTAATTAAAAAGGTTTTAAGTTCTTCTTTCCTAATTAGGCTAGATCTTTATGTGATATAAAATCGGATGTGGTTAGAGATATGGGGCTTGGCGTGATATAAATTCAAAAGCGGTAAGAAACAGGTCCCTTTTTAGCTAGCTAGACCTAATTTAGCTAAATATCTTACCAAAGCTAATTTCTAGGCTAATAGTAGACTAAAATGGGGAAAAAAGATAGTTCTAGGTATATAAGCCTTATATCTATATAGTACTATTTTTAGAATAATATTTAACTTATAGGCTAAGTAGGAAAAGCTAAATAAGCTAAAAGAGGGAAATAGTGGGGGTATTACAGGGATTAGTCAGGTAAACTTCGGATAAAATATAAATAATAGATCTAATTTAAGCCTTTCTAAAACTATTTTTATTTCTATTTTTAGTCTCTTATTTAGCTTTAAATCTCTATTTTTAATTAGATTCCTTAAAAATTAACTATAGTAAGATTATATAAGTAAATAAATCTTACTAAAATAGCTTAGTATAGGTATTAGTAAGGCTAGTTCTTGTTTTATTATTCCTTCCTTTTATCTATTTTCTAGAATTAATTATAATTTATATAATTTATATAAATAAAATATATACTATTTAATTAAATATTTATAGCTATTAGATAAAATAATAAATACTTTTAAAATTATATTCTATATATATTAGGTTATATCTATATTGAAACTAATTTTAAAATATTTATTTCAATATATTTATATTTTAAGTCTATTTATAGCTTTCATATTAAAAATAGCTATATTAATAATAATAATATATTTTAAAATCTTATTTTATCTGTTTTATTTTTCTTATTATACTTTCTATCTTAAATTCTTTCTATATATTAAATAGAATTAATTAAAGCTATTTATAATATTTATCCTATAGTAAAAATCTATTTTTAGATTTATTTTATATAAATTCTTAATTAATTTAGTTTAATAATTTTTAATTTTTAATTTTTAATTTAAGAACTTTATATTATAAAAAGGCTTAATTTAAATAATTTACTTTAAAAATAACTATAATAAGCCTTTAAAGCTATTTCTTAATATATAAAGATATAATTAAAGATTATTATTAAAGTTAATATATAACTTTTTCTATTACTATTGAAACTACTGTTTGGACTACTATTTCTACTTATCTACAATTGCACTAAACAGTCATATGTTTCCTTTGCTTAAACTTAATAGAGGGATAGATCTTTGGATTTTGAACCTAATTATTGACTTTTGCCCTCTCTATAATAGCTACTATCAGTCTGCTAATGCTAGGAATAACCATTAGGCTTCTTAGAACTCCTTCTACTAAATCCCTTTATGCAGCTTTATAGCTAATATTAGAGATAACTATAGGATTCCCTTGGTTTCTAATGCATTATTCCTTTAGCTATAGGTTAATTAGAATAATATTATCTATTAACTGTATAATCTATAAGGTATAAATAGGGTTATATAGCTTCTTAAGGAACTCTTTCTCTATAGTAATAATATTATTATTCCTTTTTAGCTTTAGAGCTAGCCTCTCTAGAAAGAGCTATTCTATTATAATCTATTAGGCAGTTGCTATATTAAGCTTTATTTCCTCTTATAGTAGGATATTATAGCTAAAGACTGCTAATTAGACTAACTCCTTAGGTCTAAAGTGATTGATTATAGGCTATTTTATATGCTTTAGGCTAGACTTTTAAACTGCAATTTATAGTATAGAAATAAGGCTTGAATGTTCTTTTAATTTGATATATAGGTTATATGAGAGCCTATGTGTATAGCTTGGTAAGGGCTTGCTGGGCTATAGTGTAATTCAGATGGAAGTAGTTATCTTATGTGATTGGTAGTGTGGTTATTATATTGTTTGGAAGGTTGGATGGAATGTGAAAAGGTAACCTAGAAAGTGTAGAGGCTGGGCTTTTATCCTAAGGGGTTTTAGCCTTTTCTAAGGTCTAGCTTTTCTAAGATCTAGCTTTTCTAAGATTTAGCTTTTCTAAGATCTAGCTTTTCTAAGATCTAGCTTTTCTAAGATCTAGCTTTTCTAGCTGATTGAGACAGTAAAACTTATACTTTAACTTTGTAGTAGAAACTTTTATCTTCTTGAGTTATTATTGCCTTAGGCTTAAGTATTAAGCCTATTATACTATTGTTTTTTCTGTTTTCTTTTATACTGTTTAACCTTTAGCCTCTTCTCTAGGTATATACTATTAAGGACTATTATATCTAAATAACTTTTTCTATTTATTCTTAATTAAAAAGAATTTTATAAATAGATTTATTAATTTATTTATTATATTTTATTTAATTAATATATAATATTTATATTATATATTAAAATAGATTTATTTAAAAAGAATAAAGAAAAAAAAAGATAAGAAAGATAAGAAAGATAAGAAAGATAAAAAAATTTATATTTAAATATTAATATTTAAATAATATTATTTTATTATTTAAATAATATAAATAATATATTTAGTAGGGATAATTCTATAATAACTAATAAAGCTATAAGTACTTAACTAGCTTTACTATAGTTATAATAGAAGAAGAGATATAAACTATCTCATACTAAGAAAACCAGGTTAGGGTTAGGGAAAACTAGGGAACATTTTTAGAAAAAGTGGGGCATATTTTTATTTAAGATGAATCTTTAGAAAAAATGTTTAAGATTAGTATAGCTCTTGCCTTAATAGCTTTTTCCTAGATTTAATTAAAAGATTTTCTAGTTTCTCTTTCCTAATTAGGCTAGAGTTCTACATAATATAAAATCGAATGTGGCTAGAGCTATAGGGCTTAGTGTAATATAAATTCCAATGCAGTAAGAAACAGGTACTATTTCAGCTAGCTAAACTGAATTCAGCTAAATATCTCACTAAACCTAATTACTTAGTAAACTTAACCCTAAAATTAAAAAAAGTACTACTTTTGTAATACTTATAGCTAGAGCTATCTTATAATATTTACTATATATTTTAATTCTTCTTAAGTCATTAATTTCTAAGTTAAGCCTAGTAATAAGAATAAGATTCTTATTCCCACTCCCCTCAAATTAGCCACAGTTAGCCATAGCTTATCATAAGATAACCACTAGCTACTCTAAGATCATATTAGCTAAGAATAATACTCCTTACCCTATAGATAAATACCCAATGTATAATTTTACTAGGAATTCTAATATAAAAGAATTCCATTAAAAATTCTACTAATTATAATTAATATATAGAATATTAACTTTAATACTACTTCTTTTAATGCAAAGGAAGGAGAAAATGATTTTCTTAATGTTTTCTTCCCTTATACTTCTTCCAAAGTAGGGTCTAGGAACAATTATTAAAAAAGCTACTCTATACAACAAGCCAGCAGTCATTCCTAGAGGCTACATTAATACTTACGCTTTAGTCTATTAGTAATATATACAATTCCACATATAATATTCTAATGGTTATCCCTAGACCCTACCCTCAACTTCATCCTATTCTATCATAACTAGCTTATTCTACTGATCCAGTGACGTTTAAGCAATATAACATCCTAACTTCCAAAGAGACATAGATGTCCCCGAAAGATACAATCTAATATAGAATGACAAGAGGTACATTGAGTAGCCCAACAGAAATACTATAATAGTCAATAAGATAGAGCATTCCATCCTAATGCAATCAGCCACTCTCAACTTACCTACATTGAATTTGATCACTATATGCCTTATCTTCCTAGTATTCCTCTATCCACCAACATAGACAGTGGGCTCTATCTCTATCCATGCATTCTCATACTAGTGCCTTAACATCGGAGGTGGTTCTAGGGTCAGGGTCAGGACTGTGTGTCGTGGGACTTAGTGCAATTCCAAGCGGGCAGCGAAAACAGAGAGAAAAATGCACAGAAATACGACAACACTGATGCATAAGGTAAAATAGACATCAATCGATAGAGACAAGCGTAATGAACACACTCCCATAGAGTAAATGAACTTTTAATATTATGG
>NOKP01000090.1:0-19717 GCA_002682825.1 Neonectria sp. B-13 | reverse complement strand
TAAGGCACTAGTATGAGAATGCATGGATAGAGATAGAGCCCACTGTCTATGTTGGTGGATAGAGGAATACTAGGAAGATAAGGCATATAGTGATCAAATTCAATGTAGGTAAGTTGAGAGTGGCTGATTGCATTAGGATGGAATGCTCTATCTTATTGACTATTATAGTATTTCTGTTGGGCTACTCAATGTACCTCTTGTCATTCTATATTAGATTGTATCTTTCGGGGACATCTATGTCTCTTTGGAAGTTAGGATGTTATATTGCTTAAACGTCACTGGATCAGTAGAATAAGCTAGTTATGATAGAATAGGATGAAGTTGAGGGTAGGGTCTAGGGATAACCATTAGAATATTATATGTGGAATTGTATATATTACTAATAGACTAAAGCGTAAGTATTAATGTAGCCTCTAGGAATGACTGCTGGCTTGTTGTATAGAGTAGCTTTTTTAATAATTGTTCCTAGACCCTACTTTGGAAGAAGTATAAGGGAAGAAAACATTAAGAAAATCATTTTCTCCTTCCTTTGCATTAAAAGAAGTAGTATTAAAGTTAATATTCTATATATTAATTATAATTAGTAGAATTTTTAATGGAATTCTTTTATATTAGAATTCCTAGTAAAATTATACATTGGGTATTTATCTATAGGGTAAGGAGTATTATTCTTAGCTAATATGATCTTAGAGTAGCTAGTGGTTATCTTATGATAAGCTATGGCTAACTGTGGCTAATTTGAGGGGAGTGGGAATAAGAATCTTATTCTTATTACTAGGCTTAACTTAGAAATTAATGACTTAAGAAGAATTAAAATATATAGTAAATATTATAAGATAGCTCTAGCTATAAGTATTACAAAAGTAGTACTTTTTTTAATTTTAGGGTTAAGTTTACTAAGTAATTAGGTTTAGTGAGATATTTAGCTGAATTCAGTTTAGCTAGCTGAAATAGTACCTGTTTCTTACTGCATTGGAATTTATATTACACTAAGCCCTATAGCTCTAGCCACATTCGATTTTATATTATGTAGAACTCTAGCCTAATTAGGAAAGAGAAACTAGAAAATCTTTTAATTAAATCTAGGAAAAAGCTATTAAGGCAAGAGCTATACTAATCTTAAACATTTTTTCTAAAGATTCATCTTAAATAAAAATATGCCCCACTTTTTCTAAAAATGTTCCCTAGTTTTCCCTAACCCTAACCTGGTTTTCTTAGTATGAGATAGTTTATATCTCTTCTTCTATTATAACTATAGTAAAGCTAGTTAAGTACTTATAGCTTTATTAGTTATTATAGAATTATCCCTACTAAATATATTATTTATATTATTTAAATAATAAAATAATATTATTTAAATATTAATATTTAAATATAAATTTTTTTATCTTTCTTATCTTTCTTATCTTTCTTATCTTTTTTTTTCTTTATTCTTTTTAAATAAATCTATTTTAATATATAATATAAATATTATATATTAATTAAATAAAATATAATAAATAAATTAATAAATCTATTTATAAAATTCTTTTTAATTAAGAATAAATAGAAAAAGTTATTTAGATATAATAGTCCTTAATAGTATATACCTAGAGAAGAGGCTAAAGGTTAAACAGTATAAAAGAAAACAGAAAAAACAATAGTATAATAGGCTTAATACTTAAGCCTAAGGCAATAATAACTCAAGAAGATAAAAGTTTCTACTACAAAGTTAAAGTATAAGTTTTACTGTCTCAATCAGCTAGAAAAGCTAGATCTTAGAAAAGCTAGATCTTAGAAAAGCTAGATCTTAGAAAAGCTAAATCTTAGAAAAGCTAGATCTTAGAAAAGCTAGACCTTAGAAAAGGCTAAAACCCCTTAGGATAAAAGCCCAGCCTCTACACTTTCTAGGTTACCTTTTCACATTCCATCCAACCTTCCAAACAATATAATAACCACACTACCAATCACATAAGATAACTACTTCCATCTGAATTACACTATAGCCCAGCAAGCCCTTACCAAGCTATACACATAGGCTCTCATATAACCTATATATCAAATTAAAAGAACATTCAAGCCTTATTTCTATACTATAAATTGCAGTTTAAAAGTCTAGCCTAAAGCATATAAAATAGCCTATAATCAATCACTTTAGACCTAAGGAGTTAGTCTAATTAGCAGTCTTTAGCTATAATATCCTACTATAAGAGGAAATAAAGCTTAATATAGCAACTGCCTAATAGATTATAATAGAATAGCTCTTTCTAGAGAGGCTAGCTCTAAAGCTAAAAAGGAATAATAATATTATTACTATAGAGAAAGAGTTCCTTAAGAAGCTATATAACCCTATTTATACCTTATAGATTATACAGTTAATAGATAATATTATTCTAATTAACCTATAGCTAAAGGAATAATGCATTAGAAACCAAGGGAATCCTATAGTTATCTCTAATATTAGCTATAAAGCTGCATAAAGGGATTTAGTAGAAGGAGTTCTAAGAAGCCTAATGGTTATTCCTAGCATTAGCAGACTGATAGTAGCTATTATAGAGAGGGCAAAAGTCAATAATTAGGTTCAAAATCCAAAGATCTATCCCTCTATTAAGTTTAAGCAAAGGAAACATATGACTGTTTAGTGCAATTGTAGATAAGTAGAAATAGTAGTCCAAACAGTAGTTTCAATAGTAATAGAAAAAGTTATATATTAACTTTAATAATAATCTTTAATTATATCTTTATATATTAAGAAATAGCTTTAAAGGCTTATTATAGTTATTTTTAAAGTAAATTATTTAAATTAAGCCTTTTTATAATATAAAGTTCTTAAATTAAAAATTAAAAATTAAAAATTATTAAACTAAATTAATTAAGAATTTATATAAAATAAATCTAAAAATAGATTTTTACTATAGGATAAATATTATAAATAGCTTTAATTAATTCTATTTAATATATAGAAAGAATTTAAGATAGAAAGTATAATAAGAAAAATAAAACAGATAAAATAAGATTTTAAAATATATTATTATTATTAATATAGCTATTTTTAATATGAAAGCTATAAATAGACTTAAAATATAAATATATTGAAATAAATATTTTAAAATTAGTTTCAATATAGATATAACCTAATATATATAGAATATAATTTTAAAAGTATTTATTATTTTATCTAATAGCTATAAATATTTAATTAAATAGTATATATTTTATTTATATAAATTATATAAATTATAATTAATTCTAGAAAATAGATAAAAGGAAGGAATAATAAAACAAGAACTAGCCTTACTAATACCTATACTAAGCTATTTTAGTAAGATTTATTTACTTATATAATCTTACTATAGTTAATTTTTAAGGAATCTAATTAAAAATAGAGATTTAAAGCTAAATAAGAGACTAAAAATAGAAATAAAAATAGTTTTAGAAAGGCTTAAATTAGATCTATTATTTATATTTTATCCGAAGTTTACCTGACTAATCCCTGTAATACCCCCACTATTTCCCTCTTTTAGCTTATTTAGCTTTTCCTACTTAGCCTATAAGTTAAATATTATTCTAAAAATAGTACTATATAGATATAAGGCTTATATACCTAGAACTATCTTTTTTCCCCATTTTAGTCTACTATTAGCCTAGAAATTAGCTTTGGTAAGATATTTAGCTAAATTAGGTCTAGCTAGCTAAAAAGGGACCTGTTTCTTACCGCTTTTGAATTTATATCACGCCAAGCCCCATATCTCTAACCACATCCGATTTTATATCACATAAAGATCTAGCCTAATTAGGAAAGAAGAACTTAAAACCTTTTTAATTAAATCTAGAAAATAGCTAGAAAGATAAGCTATATACTAATCTTAATCATTTTTTCAGAAGATTTAGAATCTATATATAAAGGACCCACCTTTAAAAAAACTGTTCCAATTTTTTCCCTAACCCTAACCTGGTTTTTTCAGTATAATATAATATATATAGCTTTATTTAGTATCCCTAGCCTAAACTGCATCCCTAGCCCTAACTGTATCCCTAGCCTAGTCCTATTATCAGTCTCCCTACCCTAATAGATACTTACTACTCTATAATACTATCTTAAGACCCTCCTACTTTAACCTCTTATACTACTATAGTATAGCTTAATTATAAGACATTAATATTACTTAAAAAGTAAGTCTAGCTTACTATATAGTATAGTATAGGCCTATTACTACTAATACTAATCTTACTAATGCTAATCTCCCTACTAGCCCTAATCTATACCCTAATTATAAACCTTAATATAAGCTCTATCCTTTCTATCTACTACTATTACTTATACTACCCTACTTTCTTCTTTCTCTCTATATACCTTAAGCATCTATAATTACTATTATTTATATCTCTAGCCTAAGTAAGTCTATCCTCTAATTAACCCAGCCTATATAACTATAACTATAAACCTATCTACTGCTTAAGCCTCTATAATATGCTTATAATACTTACTATCCCTACTAGGGCCTATCTTAGCTATCTATTATAGCCTAACTATTACTATAATAGCTATTACTATAACTCAACTACTATGCCAGGGGCGAAGGACTAAGTGGGCTAGCTGGTTGCTAGCAGGGATGTAATTGAGTGCGGAAGGGGAGGGGCAGCCACAAGGGAGGTTAAGAAGGGAAGGAGGAAAAGGGTCTTTTTCTTTCTAGGGATCATCATTGAGGGAAAGAGACAAGAGACTAAAGAGATTCTTTCTATAGAAAGACAAGAGATATAAGCTCATTAAGCTCAAAGCTCTAGACTTTGCCTTTACCTTCTAGGAATTTATTCTACAATTTTACATTCAAAGTTACTACTCAATTCTAGGTTGAACCTCTATCTTCTATAACACCAATTGCTAAGCTAACAGTAGGCCATTTCGATGCCTTGCCAACACTCTTTCCTGCTTTCGACTTAACAATCTACCTCATAAGATACTTTCCTATTAGGAGGTACTAAACACTAGACTGTCTAACCACATATGCGCTGTCTAGTGCAGCTTCAGGCTGACCAACTGAGACGCCTATGCAACACATTTCTGTGTACCTCCCTAAGGAACTGTTATCCATTTGGGGTATTGTTTCTTGTCCCTTTCCACCGCCAAATTTGGAGGTCACAGTAGGGCAGCAAGTCAATTGATCTAGCCTGTCAAAGGGATCAATTGATGCACTTCCAAGCTGCTGCTACCGAACACAAGGAAAGCGGAAAGATAACAAGAATTGGAAAAGAGAGGGGATCAAGACCTCCCCGAAAAGACCCTAGACCTATAGACCCGAAAAAACAGCAACAAATCGACCCAGCAAAAAGGGAGATACAAGGCTTAACCGAGACTACCGCAAGAAGCAAGATGACATTAGACACCCAAACTCCAAACCACACTACCTACCACCACGCTTATTCCTCTGCCCCACAAGTTCCGAAGGAAAACAGAGCACACCTGAACTCTAATAGATCTTATGGCATAATATCACCAGATTTCAATGACCATAGAGACTCTTTACGAGAACAGGAGTGCCATTCTCCCCCGTTGAGCTATGGGTAGAGAGAGAACATGCATCAGCTTGCACGATGGGAAGGTATCACTAGGATGATCATTACGTGGTTTCTAACAGGGGATAGGTACCTAGCTACCCTGGCTTTAATGACCCTCTGTGTCATGAAGAGTCAGGAGCTAAGGAAGGAGAGAGTAAGAGAGTATTTATTAAGAAATGGAAGAAACAGAAAGAGAGAAAGAGAGAGGATTAACAAGCAGGCCAAGAAATATCAAGAGAATCAGCCTGTTCAGAGAGATTTTTATGACGACTATGAAGACAGACTGTCCGAATTGGACAGCCAACCTGATTTTTATCCTGCATTTTCATTCATTCATTATTCATTTCATTCCTTAGCTGCTCTCTTATTTCCCCAAGAGAAATACAACAGCAGCCAAGCTTTTGTTTTAGTATGGTTAGCAAAGGCCATGTCCAGAGGAAAGAATTGCTCTCCAACGAGCAAGGATTCCACAGACAGAAGACTAGATTTTGCCACCACCACCAGAGGAAAAAGAAGAAAGAGGAGGAAGGAGGTATCTCATGCAATGCCTATAAGGACAATACACCAGAACCCGAACCAATTAGACAAACATACAAAGTCACTGTCAGTACCTGTCATACCCTTACACGAGGACCCTTCGCCAATCCAGACACCGATCGAACCAAATACCAAGACCAACAAGATAAGCACAAAGCCTCCAGACATAATGGAGGGAGGGAAGATGAGCGAAGAGCCAGATGCTCTCTTCCCTATCTACATGTTCAATTGCATCTTCAAGGGAACAAACATCACTAGTTACCTAAGGATGTTTGAGAACCACATCAAGGGATGGGTCCACTCAAACGAAAAGAAGGCCCAACTGATGATGTACTTTGTCCATGAGGATGTTAGAACGAAGGTGCTAAAAGCCTGCGAAAGCGGCACCTGGGAAATAATCAAGGCGAAGCTTCGGGAAGATTTCAAGGAAGGGGATAAAGAACAACAGATCCAACCCCTCCAGAAGGTCCTCAAGATGAACACTCAGTCCATGAGGAATGCAACAGACAAGGAGATCCTTACCTAGCTTAAGACCCATAGAGAGTTATGCAATACCCTCAATAACAGTGGAAAGTTCAAGGAAGGAAATTCTTATGCTGTCTTCCATACTCTTCCCCACAGGGTCATCATCCGGGTGTATCAATGGAAGAATATCCCAGTCCAAGAACTACAATCCAAGCCTTATGATACAATGGTCAATCTCATCTTATGCTTATTGGAACAGGACCAATCTTTCAAAGACCTAATTGAGGAACCCTAGGAGAGAGAATTAGATCAGAACAAACGACCCCCTGAGAAGGATATAGAACCAAGAATCCAGCCCCTGAACAAGCCAAACACGGATGCAGCAATCGACTCCCTCACTCAAATGGTCCAAAACATAAGCATCAATGTTTCAAAGAGATATGAGGACTTAGAGGCACGCCTTACAGCTGTTCTCCAAGGGAATCTTAACAAGCAAAGGTTTTTCAACCCCTCCATCAACAGCAACTATCCTATGCACACAGGATCCTTTGCAGCAGACAACCAGGACATCCTCATCAATGCTAGCTATAGGCAGAGACAGTCAAAGTGTTTCTACTGCTATATTGCAGGTCACTTCCCAAACCAATGCTATAAGTTGAAAAAGGATAAGGAATCTAGCTATTGTGACTTTGACTCAGAAGCCAGCATAGCCTGGGTAGGACGAAGAGAAGCTATTCTCCCCCCTAAGCTTGTCTGGAAGATGGGATTCCTTGGAGGAGTCAAGAAACTCATTGTTATGTGGATAAGGAAGTTCCCAAAGTCACCTGCTATGAGATTTCTTGACGGATTGATGTCTAGATCTACTATCCGAAATTAGAACCCCAATCAGGAAGAGCAAGACCTAGTGACTAACTTTATGAAGAGAAGTCAAAACCCTCTGTTTGAAGATATGATCATTGATAGGACCAGCGGAAGGATAGGGCTTTCTGAAGGGGACCCCCTAGTCGATAGGACAACGAAGTCCAATATCATCCTAATCGACAAAGGTGACTACAATGAATCCACTGGAATCTTGAACAACAATGTCACTTTCGACACAGCTGCAACCAAGAGGCAAAGGATGAATGAGGAGCCAGAAGAAGCTGAGCAAAGCCAGCCTATTCCTACGGTAATCCCTAGGATCCTCAAACAGACGAACCTAGAAGATCGAAAGATGGCTGAAGCTATTGCAAAGGATAGACCCAAAGGCGACTCTCGCCTGACCTCATTGATCGAGAATAGGGCAGCCTTGAAGCAAAGGATCCTGACCACAAAGATTGGAGTCACCATTCCCCAGATTATCGCGAATGACCCTGAGTTCGGACGATCTATGGCGAAGGAATTGGCTGACCTTGCTGATAGAGTTACGGAGACCGTCTGGATAGACCCCAACCCGACCTACAAGACAAAGAGGTCTAAGGAGGTCAAAATAAACAACATCACGGAACGGACCGACCCGAGCTTCTCTGATGCTTATTTCAACGAATTATCTCAGCGGTATGGGATTAATTCTGTCGCAATTGGTCAGAGGAAATTGCCTACGAAATCCCATGATGACTCCTAGCTCACTCCAGGAGACTATCTGGTGATAGACAGCAACTCGATGACAAAGGTCTCCTATGGGAAGGAGGTTAAGAGACCTAACCTAGAAGCACTGAATGAGATAGTTATGCGGGTCAATCCGACCTTAATTCGACCCTAGGACAGCAAGATGCTCTTGCTATGCCAAGATCTTCCAAGGCTGCAAGTGAGACTTAGGAACCCTAATGGCTACACTTGGGAAGCTATTATTGACACAGGAGCAGAAGGGAACATCATTTCTAATAACATCATCAAGATCAGCAAGCTCAATGTCCAACCCATTAAGGCCAGGACTACTTCCTTCTCGAAGGACTACATTGCGATAGTAGGGGTAGTTAAGGTTAAAGTCTATTTGGGCAATGTCTTCATTGACCAAAAGATATATATGGCCCCAACCTCTGCAGTATTGATTCCTTTCATCTTAGGGATGCCTTTCATTAGGAGCGCGAAGGTCACCTTTAACTATGCAACCATTCCTGGAGAGATATTGATAAGCTATCAATTGGGAAATATCAAGATTGTGTCCCCAGTTGCAGGGGGAATTAGATAGGAATACCCAATCGCTACTCAAGAAGCACCAGGGGGGCCCCATTAAGTGAGAAAGTTCCCTCTGAACTGGAAAGAATGGACATCTACGGTTTAGAGGAGGATAATGTTGAGTATCTCATGAGATACATTGACAAAAAGACGGCCCAAAAAGTCTTCAAGATCATTCTTAAAGACTGGATGAAAGAGAATAATCCGACGGCGACTAGAGTAGAAAAAGTACAACAATCAAGACCAGAAGTCAGCCATGAGGATACAGCTGTACGGGTTAATACAATGTACAAAAGGAAGGCGGATAAGATCCAGCCAAGGGATAACATCCCTTCTAATGGATCTACGCTGGAAGGAGACCCGTTCTAGAGGGAGAAGAGGTAGGAAGAGGTAAAAGGGGACCTAGAGCGCAATTCGCCCTATTCCAACTACATTATGCCCAAGTTCTCGAAGATTGAGAAAGGCTCTAGGCTCTTTGGGGAGAGGCTTAAAGCGATCATGGACCAGACAAAGGATACCCTTAGGGACGCAGAAAGGGATGTCCTCCGTCAGATCCTTTTCAACCGAGAAGAAGCATTATTCTAAACCTTTGAGGAAAAAGGGGAAGTTAACCCAAGGGTCATACCTCCCCAAGTCATCAAAATCACACCCCATATTGCTTAGCATTATGGAAATGTAGTAATTCCTCATAGGACCAGGAAGAGGGTCATTGATCTTCTGAAAACCCAGCTGAAGAACAAGCTTATTAAGGAAAGTCATACTTCTTACAGAAACTATTGGATGCTTATAGCCAAGAAAGATAGAGGGCTACGCCTTATCAACTCAGCAAAGCGATACAATGCCTATACCATCAGAGATGGCATGATTCCTCCAGGGACAGACGACTTCTCAGCTGAATTTGGGATGTGTAAAATCCTCTCTGTGCTGGACTTCTTTTCAGGATATGACCAAGTGAAGCTAGCAGTGGAAAGCAGGGATCTTACGACCTTTGACACACCAATAGGTCTAATGAGACTATGCTCACTACCACAAGGTACTACGAACTCAGTGGCCCAGTTCACTAGGATCATAACAAGGATCCTTCTTGACTTGCTTCCGGATAAAGCTAGGGCTTTCCTGGATGACATTAGTGTCAAAGGACCAGAGACTGACTATAGTGGGAAGGAAGCTCTTCCTAGTGTAAGGAGGTTCATCCTAGAGCATCTCATCAATCTTAATGCTATCCTAGTCAATGTTAAGCTAGCTGATTGTACAATTGCTGCCAAGAAGTCAGCTTAGTGTCAGAAGACTGCCCCTATCGTAGGGTACCTCTGTGGCACAAGCGGAAGGAAGCCAACGGAAGAGAAGGTCATCAAGATCATTGAATGGGTGGATTGTAAGACCCTGACCGAAGTAAGGGCGTTCCTTGGCATCACTGGCTACTACAGAATCTGGATCAGAAACTACGCTTGGATTGCACAGCCTCTTACCAAGCTACTAAAGAAAGACTCTGCTTGGGACTGGAGCAAGGACCAGCAGGCTGCAATGACAATACTGAAAGAAAAGATCGTATCAGCTCCTATCCTTGCAACCCTTGACCTTTCAGAAGGAGCCAGGGAAGTCATTTTAATGATTGATGCAAGCATCCTAGGCTGGGGAGCTGTCTTGATGCAGGTTATTCAAGGGAAACGCCATCCTATGAGATTCGAATCAGGAACCTGGACAGATGCTGAGAAGAAGTATGATGCAACCAAGCTAGAGTGCAAAGGAGCCCTTCATGCGATACGGCGCCTGCGGATGCATATCTATGGTTATCCATTTACCTTGGAAACAGACTCTAGGGTACTAGTCGACCAGCTGAACAACCGGGCAAATGACATACCAGGAGCCATGGTTATCAGATGGCTCAGCTATCTACTGCTTTTTGACTTCACAGTCAAGCACATCCCTGGGAAGAAGAACACAGTCGCAGACAGTCTATCAAGGAAGGGTCAGGGACCTTCTGACCTTTTGGACCAGGAAGCCAAGGCAGACATTAAGGATGAAATTGACGCCCGCCTCAACCTCGTTCTTCTTGGACCTAAAGACAATGCCCTTACAGACAACTACAAAGGCGAATGGCTTGCCTTAGCTGATTACCTTACATCTCTGCAAAGACCAAAAGGCATGTCGGCAAGAGACTTCAAGAGACTAAGAGCAAAAGCAACTCAGTTCTTTGTCAGGGGAGGTCAGATCTGGAAGCAAGGACTAAGAGAAGGAGACAACCCTACACTGGTTGTTGATGATGATGACCTTCAGAAGCATCTTATGACTTCGTGTCACCATCATGGAGGCCACAAAGGACAGGAAGCCACAATAAAAATCATTTCTCAGCGCTATTTTTGGCAAGGCCTAAGACACTCTTTGGAGACAATCATCCGAAAATGCCCAACCTATCAAGAACACACAGTGCAACAAATAGCTGAACAGGCTAAGCCCACTGCTCCTTAGTATCCAATGATGAAGATCCATATCGATGGGCAGTACCTACCCCTTGATAAAGGCATGAAGTTCTTACTGGAAGCTAGATGTGACCTAATAGGATGGATTGAAGCTATGGCTATTAGTAACCTTACTGCAGCTAATGTCAGAAGATTCATAAAGAGGATTATTTACTGCTATGGAATGCTAGTGAAGATTGTTACTAACAATGGAGAGGAACTTGCCAAAGGGATCCCTGATGAGCTAGAAGATCTGGGCATTAAGATGTCCAAAATCTCTTTCTATAACTCTAAGTCCAATGGGCTGATTGAAGTAGGGCATATGTCCATGACCAATCACTTCAAGAAGCTTGGAAGGCTAGGGAAATGGGTGGATTTGGTCGACTTAGCCCTTCTTACGGACAGGTCAGCAATCTAGGGATCACATGGCTGCTCTCCCTTCTGGCTCCTTTATGGCTAGGAACCTATCCTTCCCCTTGAAGTCAAGATCCCAACTTGGAGACTCATTGACTGGGACGACGTCAAGGACAAGGAAGACGAGATTCTGGCTAGGATACGAATTCTGGAGAGACGCAAAGAGGACATCAAAGCCGCTCGAGCAAAGGTCAAGGAATATCAATAGACCCTAGCCAGGAGGACCAATGAGTCGAATACCTTCAAGCTGAGAAAGACACCCTTGCTACTAGGTGATCTAGTCCTTCAGTATGACATATGAAACCACAATGATCTCTCTTCAGCTGCAAAGCTCAAGCCAAGATGGAAAGGACCTTACAGGGTTTGTAAAGCCCTTGCAGAAACTAGGACTTATAAGCTTGAGACTCTCACTGGAATTAAGCTTCCAGGGACCTATCATGGAGACCAGTTGAAGGCTTTCTAGAAGGATGATCAAGGCTGGTGGACAAGCCCCAATGATGAAGAAACAATGGGACCACTATCTGATGATAAGGATGAAGAATTTGATAAAGAAGCATCTCATAACACACCTTATGAGCCAAGCGAGACAAATTCCTTATCCAATGACTCTAAGCCAGAGCTTATCGTCCAACCACGGAAGAGGCCCAGAGGAGATTTCCAAGTCTGCATCCTAGAGATGACTATAGAAGCCAAAAGTTAGTACATGGCAATTTAAGTGTCTCATGAGATACTGGGGATACAGCGTTGGCTGAGGACAGTAGTGTTACTGTATGGGGAGGCAGGAAGAGGAGGAATACAATAGGGTCACCAGAGAAGATTGGATATACCATGTCTATAAGGGAAAAGACCCAGAAATGACTACCTGGATCGAACTTTATGCCTACCATAAGACAAATGAACCTCACAGTGAAGGAAGAATAGGATAAAGGGAGCCTGTCCAGAAGAGAAGAAAGCAACAACAACTAAGCAGTAGTGCTAGAGGTTGGGCATTTACTACTTATTGCCTATTCTAAGGGGAAGAAGAAGTCTTTAGACAAGGGGAGGTGTCAATCCAGCCAGCTAAAAAGCCCAATATCCATCTCGAAGGGCCTTGGCAGAAACCAGAGCAGCCCATCTGCAGATTTCAGCATCAGAAGAGCCACCCAATTCGGAAGGATACTCTGAGATAATGCGAGGGCAAGAGCAAGGATTGAAGATATCCGAAGCAAAGGAGGTCAACGTGTTCGGAATAGTAGCCCTACTACCCAAAGGGAACTTCCAGGGACCCTCCTAACGACCTAAAGCCAGGTACCCATGGAGGAACTTCCAATCGCAGTCAGAACGGTTGTACCAAACGCAATTAGCACACTAGCCGTTCATAAAGCCAGGAACCGAAATGCAAGCATGGAAAGGCGTCAGGATGTGCTCATCAAAGCGGGTAGTTGTCGAAAAGTAACCGCAGATACAGCAACAACACATAACCAGGTTGATGACCCCAACGAAAGCAATAATGAGGGCCTTAAGGAGATATGGTTAAGAGGGAAGGTTGGTAAAGAAGTACCCTCCAGGATGAGCCCAATCAGCTGGGATAAAGACAGACTGAAGAGCATGGGTTGCTAGAAGCCCTATCCTAGAGGTAATGGTTGAATCACAGAAAGGAAGTTGTTAGAGGAACCAGATGAGAAAGGTTAAGTGATTGCTAGAAGAAGGAAACCGGACATCCAACTTGACATACAGTAGGCAGCCAAGTCGATCGAGAGCCCAGAAACCACAGAACCAGACCTAGAATAACTTCAGGACCTAGAGAAGTATCTCATTAGATTACCTAACCTAACAGAAGGAAGAAAAAGAAACTCACTAAGGCAAGAACCAAGTCAAGATGCAAAATCAGGAAGGGCTTAAGGAGAATGTTGTTACAACCTTTCCAGTAGGTGCTGCCCTGATGATTGAACGAACCAGCATCGACCTAGCACTCAGCAAGATGATGGACATCTAGGAGCTTTGACCGAGGGAGATCTGAAAGGACGATGAGCTTGTTATGATAAGAAGCTATCGCAGCTAGCCAAGCTGTTGAAGGACAACAAGGAAGAAAGAGGTTGCGGGAGATGTGAGGGAATGATAAGTCTGGAAGGAAGAGAAGTGACTTAAGAAGCATTAGGTATGAAGGTTTAAGCCTTAGGGCTAATCTAATAGGGCTTTATGCAAGAGAGGAGGGTTTCTAAGAAGCAGGTGTCTAAGTTTGCTATAATGAACAAAGGGAACTTAGTGGGGAGGTCTGGAAAACAAGGACTGCTGTTGCTGTGATTCACTATTACAAAGAATGCAGTGCCCTACAACAAGGAAATTGTCAACATACAACCTCTTGGAAACACCAACATACATGCACTCTCTTTACACTCTAGCCCCAAGGAAAATCTGCACTATAACTCAAGCCCCAACGCTGCAATTTTCCTCCTTTCAAGCCCAAATTTCAACGGGAATCTCATTCCTTGCTTCCCTACGATCAGACTGACTTTCAGAAGCACCCCTGCTCTTCGAAACACCACAGCGATGGCCGCTTCTAGAGAGGATGCGAAGGAAAAGGAGCAGTTCTACTGCACCGGCAATGAGCTGACACTCTACGAAGGGATTGTTCGCAATGAAGGGGGCAAACAAAGCTTCCTGCATTCAGAAGAGCTTATGTCCAAGATGCCACTTCACCAGAACCTAACCGATCAACCAACCTTCTACCCTTCTTGACTCAACTAGTCTCACTAGGGAAACATAGGCCCAAAGTGCCCAGCCTTAGGAGACAGAGATACGATCAAAGCCTGGGTTGAGACTGTCCAACCTTACCCAGACTTCAGCGAGAAAGACTTTGGCCCTTGGGGTAAGCATTGTATGGATCTATGGGAACTACTAAGTGATCTCCAGAACGAAGAAATGTCTACCAACTTTGGCCTTCTTGCGTTCCTACGTCTAATGACTTACAACATAAGGGACCTAGTTGCTATTGCCCTAAGCAGCCTTAATCTTAACACCTCTAAGGTCAAAGCCAATAAATGGGGACAATCCGACTACTCAACCAAGCTCATCAGAGAGATTGCCTTTATTACGAAAAACCGACCCTCTCTGGGATTCTGACTGTTCCAAGAAACTCAATTCAACCGAAGATTCCTCATTGGGATTGTCCACTTTGCCAACTGGACCCATTGGATTACCTACATCTGGGACTCAAAGGAAGGGCACCTCTGTGTCTTTGATACTCTGAAGAAAGGAAAGGAGGAACGATTCGTGGCCCTTGCCGCTGCCTAGAGAGAGGTCATGGCTCTCAACAGTACACCCTACGAATTCCTCGTTTACAGAATGCCTACCTCTCACCAAGACAGTCAGTGGGAGTGCGGCTTCCTTGGAACCTTCCTTGTCATACTAGCCATCCGAGGGCTAGTGGGACTTACAAAGAAGCAGATGATGGAGAGTGGGATTGCTCTGAAGGAACTTGTCGTTCAGGCGAAAGGGGAGATGCCCAAGGGGACTGAATTCGCTCTGCGTTTCCGCGACTGGAAGCTTGGTCGACCAGCAAAGGCAAAGAAGGGCAACAAGAGAGCTGAAGCTCTTGACTTAGATTGAGTTAAAAGCTTCTTTGGCTGTGCTATCATGGAGGAGCTAGGCATTAAAGACCTGAAGTATGGCCTAGGGAACCAGAACCATACCATCGACTGGGCATCTGATATACACCATCAGCTCTTGCCAGTAGGCCAGAAGCTCCAGACCTCTGATGTCTTTACCTATTACGGCAGCTTTCCAACTATCATATGGTTAGGCCTTAGGCTCAATAAACTCTCAGATAACTACTAGCTTATTCTGTACCCTGCTGTGCCTTTTGGCAAAGAGATTCGAAGTTCCTTGATGTACCGATCGGATATCAGCAAGCTCAAGTTCGCTTTGCCTCCCGACCTTGCTGAAGCCTTTGTCAAAAAGGGGTTTATGATTGACAATAGACTTCCCAAGTAGCCCAAAGGCAAGCCCAGAAGTATCATCTCTCTCGGCTTAGGCAACTCTCAGAAGCAATCGCCAATCTTGGTTCCTTCTTCATCTGGGAAATTGCCAACTGCAGTCCCCTTGTCTAAGAAGTCCCCTATCCTGATCTCTTTATCCAGAAAGATGCCTTTGATTGCAGAGACTCTGATGAAGGATGATGCCTCTGTCAAAGGAACTCGGCGTGACTCGCTTGGGTCGATGTCTAAGCTGGTGGAAGGGGTCAAGAGCATCGAACCTTCGCAGCCAACCTCGCCTAAGATACCCCCAAGAGCTCTTGTGGCACTACCCAAGCCCATGGGGAGCGATGTTTCAATGAGGGATACGCCTAGAAGCCCTGCAAGAAGTGACGTCTCGATGAGAGATGTGTCGCTGGCTCTAACACCCCAGAGGACTTGGACCACCTGGACGGCAACCGTATCTACAGCCCAATTCATCAACAAAGGTTTACCAGTCTATATGGATGATTAGAGGGTCTTTGAAGGAAGAGATTATTACCTTGGTATTACAATGGGTGCTAGGGCAAAGAAAATGACTGTTGACACTGACCCAATGGACTTACCTCGGATTGCTAACCGACCTACATTGCTCATGCCGAAGACAAGGTCCTACGCTACATACATTCCTAAGGGTCTGATTTCTCTTGCCCAGTGGGAAGGCATTGTTGACTTTGCATACAACGATGTTATCCCTCCTTCCATTGCAAAGATCAGCCGGGAGGAACGATACCAACAGCAGGAGGCACGGAAGTGATAATACTCTAGGAGGGTTTATTGTTCTCAGTCGGGAAGGTAGATACAGGACTGGGGAGGCAGATTAGGAGATAGATTTCTTTTGTTTTCTAATATTAGACTTTAAGAAAGTCTTATGAGATGCTTCTTTACTGTGTACGCATGTTTCTTTGGTCTGATTTGGAAAGGGGAGGAAGTTCTAGTGTTTATGATCTTATCCTGATTGAGGACAATCATTAGATCATAGGGGAGGTATGTGGTAGGGGCGAAGGACTAAGTGGGCTAGCTGGTTGCTAGCAGGGATGTAATTGGGTGCGGAAGGGGAGGGGCAGCCACAAGGGAGGTTAAGAAGGGAAGGAGAAAAGGGGTCTTTTTCTTTCTAGGGATCATCATCGAGGGAGAGAGACAAGAGACTGAAGAGATTCTTTCTACAGAGAGATAAGAGATATAAGCTTATTGAGCTCAAAGCTCTAGACTTTGCCTTTGCCTTCTAGGAATTTATTCTACAATTTTACATTCAAAGTTACCATTCAATTCTAGGTTGAACCTCTATCTTCTATAATGCCAATTACCAAGCCAACAGTAGGCCATTTCAATGCCTTACTAATACTCTTTCCTACTTTCGACTTAACAATCTACCTCATGAGATACTTTCCTATTAGGAGGTACTAAACACTAGACTGTCTGACCACATATGCGCTATCTAATGTAGCTTTGGGCTGACCAACTGAGATGCCTATGTAATACATTTCTGTATACCTCCCTAAGGAACTGTCATCCATTTGGGGTGTTGTTTCTTGTCCCTTTCCGCCGCCAAACTACTCTTACTCTTTACTTTTTCTTTATTTCTATATACTATAAATCCTATATTCTATTTAGCCTTATAATAGTTTAGTCTTAATATAGGTTTTAGCTCTAAACTATACTCTTATTACTATTCTCTCCTCTTAATTTTTAATATCTTAATATAAATGTTTAAATACTATGCATTCAATATACTTTACTATATTATTCCTCTAACTTCTTTATTTTCTATTATAACCTATTTAATCTAATACTTTCTTCTTCTCCTTTATTAATCCTATTAGCTCTTTTCTATACTTAAATGCTCTACATACCTTACTATCTATCTATCTATAACTATAGCCTATAACTACCTTATACCTTATCTAAAATAAACCTAACTACTATTTAACTAAATATATATACCTTATATAACTACTACCTCTTTATAATAGTATATATATTAATTCTATTAATCCTTAATAATACTAATAAGCTTAAATTAATAAATACTCTACCTTTAGCCCTTAAGTACTACTTATCCCTAAGCCTACTAATCTATATACTTACCTTTCTACTTTATTTATCTCTCTAGTAATATAGTAAAATACACTAAATTATATAATAATACTCTATACTCTTTCCTATTTATACCCTCTTTATTCTCTTTATAACTATATATATCTAATTATATATAACTATCCTATACTCTATTTAAACTAAACATAATCACCCTAATATACCTACTATATTATCACTTCTTATAGCATTAGCACATTTATCCTATTTATTCTATAAAAGTACTAATTACCCTTAAGCTATTAGTAATATACCTCTTAATCTATTATACTAATCCTAAACTATTCCTCTACTAATCTCCTTACTTATTAACTTTTTATTACTATAAGTACTACTAGTAATACCTTATCTTTATATATATACTAGCTCTTACCTTTCTTACTACCTCCTTCTTATACTTCCTTATACTAGTTAAGTAAAAGCTTATATATAAAGTAATATATAAGTAACTTAAATATTACTTTATATTATACTTACTTATAGTCCTTACCTATAATCAAGTTATACTAGTACCCCTTCTATTTATACTATAGCTTATCTAGAATCTAAATAACCTCTATCCCTCTATAATAATAATATATATAGTATATAGGATACTTATCTACTACCTTATCTAGCTACTAGAGTAGTATTTAAATCTATATACTCTTTTCTTTCTTAAATACTTCCTAAATCCTCTTAGTTCCCTTCTACTAACTATAGACAATAATAGTACTATTATTATTATTATTACTATTACTCTTCTTCTTACTCTCTTTATCTTTCTTTTTATTATAACTAACCCTAGCCTAGCTATTCTTATTCTTATTCTTATCCTTATCCTTATTCTTATCCTTAGTAGTAGCTATTATAAACATTAAACAGCTATAGTAGTTATATAGTATAGCTATAGCTATATCTTAGTATATCTTACCTATTCTACTATCTATAAATACTATAATTATAGCCTACTAGCAGCCTAGTATTAATATAAATGCCTCTATCTATACTTTATTAACCTTATCTATAAAGCTATAGTATCAGTCTACTTACTTTAGCTGCCTATTATATATAATAATAGACTATACTACTTTACCTACTTAATACCTATCTTACCTAGTCTATTGTATAAAGTCTATAAGTCTATAATAAGTACCTTATAGAACTATTATAGCTCCTAGAGCTAATACTAAATAGCTAGCCGCTTCTACTAGCCTTTTACTACATTCTATAACAATTTCTCTATTAGCTATATTACCTTACTAAGCTTAAGCTTAAGCTATTCATTCTTAATGTTTATTATAAATAACTAGCCTACCCTAAGCTAGAGTAAGTTATCTATAATACAGTCTATATTAGACTATAGCTCTTAGTCTATAACCTTAGCTTACTACCTTTCTATTATATAGTTAAGTAGCTCTTTAGCCTTTATAATAATACTATAGAGCATTTTAATAAAGTTCTTAACTTTAATATACTTATCATTCTAGAATAATACCTTACCCTTATCTACCTAATAGATTAATAGCTAACTGCCTATCTTATACTATTACCTCTTACTATATACTATTCAGCTAATAATAGTACTTATTACTATATATATATTAATATATATCTATATAGTATATTCCTTTTAGAATATAAGTACTATATTAATATTAACCTTATCTATATTCTATAGTTTACTCTTAAATACTAACTTAATAAAAAAGACCTAAGTTTATTATAATATAGTAATAAGTATATTAGTATATAAGTATAGCTTATTATAGCTAAGTAGGTATTACTATATGCCTATTATAGTATAAAAGTATAATAGTAAGCTTATATATATATTGCTTTTAACCTACTACTTAATAGAAGCTATAATAAATAAAAATATAGTCTAATCTAGTATAGTATTATTAGTATTAGCCTTTAGGACCTATATTTAGTAGCTATAACTATAGTTCCTATAGGCTATCTTAGTACTATTATTATTATTATTATTATTATTATTATTATTATTATTATTATTATTATTATTATTATTATTATTATTATTATTATTATTATTATTATTATTATTATTATTATTATTAT
>NOKP01000089.1:5970-39864 GCA_002682825.1 Neonectria sp. B-13 | reverse complement strand
AATAAATTTATAGCCACCAATTGCCGCATAAATCATAAGATCTAAGTGAAGATCTTCTCGTGAGGTATAAACTTGTTGAGGTGGAAGGTCCATTGTTGTTATAGGGCCCTTAGGGCACTTAGGGAGGGGATTTATAGTGCTGTTGCTGACTAATAGACCAGTGGTGCGTGTACGGGGCGGTGCATGTATGGCTCGCCATACAAGGAGGTTGGGCTTACATAACTTCCTTACACACGCACCGGTGCGCAACACGTGACACTTACGTGCGCACCCGGGTGCGCACCTATTGGCTCCCCAATCAATTGCAATTAATGTCAATTGACCCCTGAATTGATCAATAGTAATCAATATCAATCTGCTCCTCCGCAGAGCCGCATCAATCAATTGCAATTTGGTCCGAATTGAATTGAATTGATTGATTAGCAAGCCTGGGTAGTGCACTATCTTGACATTGGATTCGTAAACTGAGACCGCCTTCTTATACATTCTTTTGTATCGAAGTCTTCAACGGTAGTTAAGTCGATCCTTTCAGACCTATAAATTTCCCATGTATAGTGAAGCTCGTCTGATGGACATGAAGCCCAACATATCTTGAGGGTGGATAACCACCGTCCGCATGTTGTGCCATTCTTCGCGGTTTACGATTGGAAGGACCAGCTAATTTCCCTCAAGGAATCAAATTGGGGTTAGCATTTTTCTGGTGACACACCTCCATATTCATCACTTTTCTAGCTTCCAGCTTCTGGTAACATGATCTCCAAGTACTCGACTTATATTCGGCACCTTTCCAGTCTTGACTCCAGCCCATTTTCGACAGCGACCGCCACGCATTCCCTCTCTCCGTTGCCGTTCCTCCGCCACCCTTTCCCATCACCCGTTGCGTACTGCTGCCCTTGCATCTCTCGCCGCCGAGCCTTGGTGCTCCAGGACCTCTGGGATCGGCGGCAATGGAGCGGAGAGTGGGCTGAGGGGCAGTATCACCACCGCCGTCCCCGGACCCAGCGACTGGGCGCTCGGCACGCTCGTCAAGGCAGGCAATTCTTGGGTATTCTATAATATGCGTCAGGCTGTACGCCGATGAGAAGGGATATGCGGACTTAACTCTTGGTCCTTGACGCCATACGATCCACCGCCCACCCGCAGACAACGTTCGACGAGGTCGTGAGGGCGCCTGGGGATTGTGAGGTAGAAGGCCCGAGGCGACATTAAGGCGACTGTGAGGGGGTGGACAGTCGCTGTAAACAAGCGCTGTAGCAGAACGGCAACAGTCCGAGGTGTACGCACCATAGAGGACAAGTAACAGAACGCTTTAACAGCCATGGATCAATGCACTTGGGGTGGAAGACGTGGCGGCAGGGCAGTGAACGGAGCCTGGTGCCCTCGTTAAAGTCTTCCGTGCAGATAGAGCAACTGTGCGACTCGTCTCTGGTCGGTGTAATACTATGGCAAGAAGCCTGGAGAGGGCCGTCATTGTGTTGCGACGACGTACTATACCTGAAGATGGGGATGGAGTTCACAGCCTCCGGCGTCAAACCAATAAAACTGCTGTGTGGCACTGACACTGGTCTCCGAGCAATGAAATACGGGTTGCATCGCCTAACCAATTGAAACAGAAGGAAGAAGATGAGCACCACGGCAATACACACTGCGATGGCCGCTGTGGATGGGCCATGAGCATTGCGCTGTCCTCTACCGGATGAAAACCGGTATCACGAGGCGGACGTGCCGGTAGAACGGCCATTCCCGACTAATTGTAGACGAGAGCGGTGGAGTTGATGGGAATCATTGCATTCTTTGTCAGGGAGGTGAGGTGCCGCGTGGTGGGATTAAATGGCCCCGCCAACGCCCAGTGCCGCTTCCGATGTACATGGGTATTCTGTCAATATCGGGCGTAGCACCAGACTATCCTGGATCCGGCTTCGAGGGCATCATTGCATCCCAACTATTGGCAATCCTTTGATTGGCTGCAATGTACGTAGCTCTCACTAAAGTACCCAGCCACGGCATGTGATTCATTTCGGTTCTGTCGGCCCATCCAAGCCCACGGGAAAACATCCCGCCGTTGTACCTCAATCACAGTGAGGCGGCGAGATTCTAAAGATGCACACATGATTCTGTCACCATATTCCTAAGCTTTTGGACAGAATGTCGCGCTGGGATGACTTCGTCGACGACCATCCATGGGTGGCAGAGATCTTCTCGATGCGCAAGTATTTGCCGCCATTGAACTTCATCACCATCCACTATGCCTACTTCATCGTCGTGTGTCTCATCAGCTCCGTCATCTTCTGGCGGTCGTCGGACCCTGCCTTCGCCATTAGCTACACCGATAGTCTGTTCGTCGTGGTGTCTGCCATGACCGAGGCCGGGTTGAACACGGTCAACCTCAGCACGATGACGACCTGGCAGCAGACGATGCTCTTCCTCCTCATCATGCTGGGCAGCACGATCTGGGTCTCCATTTGGACCGTTTTAGCGCGCAAACACTTCTTCGAGAAGCGCTTCGATAGTATTGTGCGTGCCGAGCGCGTCCGCAGGCTCAACCGACAGGGTAGCAGCATGTCGCTGACCCTGCCGAAGCTGCGGAAGGCCATCTCATTCCGCAAAGCCCAGACCGTCCCTGTGCCCGACCCGACCCTACCAGCGACAGGAAGTCGGGCATTGGAGAGTAGGTTTGCGACGTTAGATCCTGATGTGGACAGGCCGCAGGTTGACAAGGTGACGCCAAGATCTCGGCGTGCATTGTCCTTACCCGATCTGGACCTCGTGGAGCCGCCCAAGACTTCGGCGGAGCCGCGCAGTCCTGGCGGACACATTGTCTTTGTCGACACTCTGCAGAGGGCAGAAGGCAGTAATGCCACTTCTACTGGCACTTCCTACTTCAACGAGATCCGGCCTACGCGGAGAAATGGCGCCACCAAGGCGCTGGCGGACCAGGAGAGGGTTGATCTAAGCATACGGCATTTCCTTGAGAGCCGCTCCTCTAGTCGCAACGGCCAGTTTCATAGCCTCACCAGCGAGGAGCGTGAGAATCTCGGCGGGTGCGAGTACCGTGCCCTGAAAGCCCTTGCAGTCGTGGTGCCTATCTACTTCTTCCTGTGGCAGTTCCTGGGATGCGTCGCGCTTGGAGCATGGATGAACAACAACATGCCGGACACTGCAAAAGCGAACGGCATCAACCCGTGGTGGCTCGGCGTCTTCAACGGCGTCTCAGCCTTCAACAATTCGGGCATGTCGCTCCTGGATGCGAACATGATCCCATTCCAGAACGCCTACTTCGTCCTCATCACAATGGGGCTAATGATCCTGGCCGGCAATACCGCATACCCTCTCTTCCTCCGCCTTATTATATGGACGGGCCTCAAGCTCTTAAAAGCGATGACTAAAGAGGATGCCTATGATGGCCTCAAGGCCACGCTCGAGTTTATTCTCAAGTGCCCTCGCCGAGTCTATACAAACCTATTCCCGTCTCGTCCTACCTGGTGGCTTTTCTTCATGCTCATCTGGTTAAATTCCATTGACTGGGTCGCGTTTGAGCTTCTGAATCTCGGAAATCCAGTCATCGAGA
Organism: Neonectria sp. B-13; assembly: GCA_002682825.1. Taxonomy (NCBI): domain Eukaryota; kingdom Fungi; phylum Ascomycota; class Sordariomycetes; order Hypocreales; family Nectriaceae; genus Neonectria; species Neonectria sp. B-13. The sequence continues at coordinate 36,296 of NOKP01000089.1, read as the reverse complement.
GTATTCCTACAGGCTCTCGCATCCTTGACGGCCTGTTCCAGGCCCTCGGTAAGCCGCTCATACTACTGTTACTGAGACTCGATCAACATTCTAACAAACCTCTCATAGCCGTCCGGTCTGGTGGCTTCTACGTCGTGCCCATCTCCCAGCTCTATATCGGCCTTCAGGTGCTGTACGTTATCATGATGTACATCTCAGCGTACCCCGTAGTCATCACGATGCGCCACTCCAACGTCTACGAGGAGCGCTCGCTCGGTATCTACGGTGGCGATGAGTTTTCCGGGTCCGATTCCGACCCCGAGGCCGCCGCCCCGCTGCTCTCCCCTGATGGCCACAACCCCGAGTCCCACGCCAACGCTTCCAACACCAACGGCGTGCTATCGATGGCCCCAACTCTCGTCCGCCGGCTGAGCCGCTCCAGCGCGGCCGTCGACATTGGGTACGCCTTACAGCGCACCTTCACGTGGAACGGTGTCGGCGTCCCGCCCGTAAAGCGCAGCAACAACAAGCCCGACGACTGTCCCACATCGTGCCGCCCAGACGGCAGCAGCAACCCAAACAGCCGTATCAGCTTCATCAGCCAGCAGATCCACGGGCAGCTGGCTCACGACATCTGGTGGCTGGTGCTGGCTGTCCTAGTAATTACCACCATCGAGACCTCGCACTTCATGGCAGACCCGGTGGCATTTTCCGTGTTTAATATTATCTTCGAGGTCGTGTCTGCTTACGGCACGGTCGGCATCTCCGTAGGGATCCCGACGGACGCGTATAGCTTCTCCGGAGCGTGGCATACTAGCAGCAAACTTGTATTGTGCCTTGTCATGCTGCGTGGCAGGCATCGCGGGTTGCCGGTCGCGTTGGACCATGCTGTGAGATTGCCGGGGGAGCAGCTGCATCGCGATGAAGAGGAGGATCATCGGATACGGAGGAGCATGACGAGAAGACGGATGGATTTACACTCTTAGAGGGCATAGGCTTGGGAGGCGCAGATGTGGCGTTCTGAAGTGACCAAGCGCTGGCGAGCAATCGAGTTAGTGGTTCATTCTCGCCGGCATTGTTATTCCCGGGTCTCCTCGGGTCTCCTCGGGTCTCTGGCCGATCTCAGTCTCAGCTAGTATACTACTTATTTCTATAATTATAAAAGTTATAAGACTATAAGCTCTTCTCTCTTACTCCTTTACTACTTTTATTAATTATCAGATAATTAATAGTCTAATCAGTCCGTCTGGGCGCCTCAGACTGCCCATTTAGTCCGTCTGACTTGGCCAGACTAAACTGGCAGTCCATTTGACTTGGCCAGACTAGACTAGCAGTCTCCCTGAGATGCGCAGACTGAACTATTGGTCCGTCCGTCACCGTCAGACTAGACTACAGTGCAAACTGTGGTCTGGACTATTAGTCTAAACACGTGACTTGTGGCCCTTCCCCGTTTACCTCAGCAAGCTCAGACCATTTTACAAGAGGAGTCTAGCGATATTAGAACTAGCGCCAAAGGTCACGTTACTTGGACAACTGTCAGACACGTGACCGGATGAAATCGGTCTAGCGGGCTGAATTGATGTGCGTTACGGCACGGGAAAATTGATGATGATTTAGGGGCCAAATAGGCTGATTCAATTGATGCTTAAATGCAGCTGGAATAGAGCTGTTATCACTGATTGATCGTGATGATCTGTGTTCTCTCTGTCTGAGGAGTTTCCCCTCTTTTCGGCTCCATCCGGCTCCCTTGTCCTTAGTCATCCTCGCGGCCCGGTCCCTCCGTCTGACAACAACTCCTCGAGTAAATATCTGAGGATTCTGTCCAACGCGTACACTGCTCTGCGTAAACTTTGTATGTGTTTTTCGCGATTCTGGAAAATCCCGTTTTTACGTATCCATCAATAGCCACATCAAACCAACTTGTATTTACCCTCAATTTCACTGGGCTATGCATAAAGGTAGACTCTATCTAGCCATATAGTCTTTTTTGCACTCCCATGCCTGTGTCTTGCGGAAAACTCTAATATGTGGTGAGTCAGACCGCGTCAGAGTCGTCATCTAATCACCGTTCCTGCCTTTACAGCCGGAGAAGCCTCGATAAACGCTATCCGAGAGCAGTGGAATGCTATTAGATACTGCGTAATACTTTTCTCTGTCGGAATTTACGCGTTTATCGCCTTGCCGGGCACGTGTTGCGTCCATTTTCTCGATGCAAAACAGGGCTAGCATTCGAAGACGACGACGAGACACCACGATCAGCGCAAGAAACCTCGTGCACGATGCCGATAATACTACGAGCATGCTGGCCATCCAGGATTTGGTCGACATGGCAAGACACGCGTCCGAGGAAGTGCAGAAGGGTATCATTCGGGCAGGCCTAAAGCGTCATCTCTACCCGTTCGAGCCTCGCCCGAAGCAGGTAGATGCTATATGGCATTTGGTATTCAAGAAGGAAGACCTTCTCCTTGCAGCCAAGACATCCTTCGGCAAGAGTGTCATATTCCAGGCAGCGCCGTTGTTTTGTCTCGATGGCATCGGCCTCATCATTATCCCTTTGGATCGAATTGGACAGGAGCAGTGCATCAAAATCCAAAGGCTCCCCGGAGCGAGATCCGTGTTTATCAATGGCAGGACGGACAAGACTGATGCATTGGCCCAAGAGATTGAGACGGGTGTGTATACTCATCTCATCATGGGCCCAGAGATCGCAGCCGGTTGGTTTCGGTCGATAACAAGCGGCCCGACTTTCAAGAAGCGCGTCTGTATCGTGGCTGTGGATGAGCTCCATTTGGTGGCCCTCTGGGGAAGTGGTATCCGTCCACAGTATGCACAGCTCTCTCTCCTTCGCCGAAGACTAGGAGGAGGTGTCCCTTGGTTTGGCTGTTCTGCCACCCTGGACCAGACGACATTGGACACTGCGACGAAAATGACAGGCTTCCAGGCCAGCTGCGAGTTCTTTCGATCATCCGTCGACAGGCCGGAGATCAAGTTGATCGTTGAGATGATCCAGCCACGGAAAACGAAGAGATTCACAAGTCTCTCCTTTATTCTGCATGACGCCATCACAAACGGCTCGCCAACGCCGGAGAGCATCCCGAAGACCGTGATCTTTATAGACTCCCGTCGGGATATACAAAAGTGTGCGGAATGCCTGCGAGAGTGGCTGCAGAAACTGTCAGCTGGGGCAATTGGAGCTCGTGACTGCAAGCAGATTATCCAGGTCTACCACTCGCACACAGCAGGAATCTTCTTCTGGTCAGGTAGACGGACATTCCATGAGCGATGATAGCCCCATGGATTGGGCGCCAACCCTAGATGGGCAGGATGGCCAAGCAACTGGAGGATATAGTGAAGGAGACGTGCATGATGCCAGTCAAATGGCAGGTCGCCAAATCAATGCTGAACGTCAGTTTACTATCGCAGAACGTCAGCTTACTATTGCAGAACGTCAGTTTACTATTGCAGACAACAAGCAGAAGATGCTGGAACACGCATCTGTTCCTCGTGATCTGCCGCAGGGTCCAGACGCAAGTGGACCCGGCCCAAGTGATGAAAGTGCTCTGGATTCTGATGGAGATACGGAGATGAGCTAGCTGTGATGCTGGAATTGACCGAGGTAAATCAGGTACGCCGAGCGGACGCTCGCGTTTGTGGAGGGTTTATGGATGAGGAAGGAGAGGAAGGAGCTACGGGGGGTTAGAAGCTGCCCCATTATTAGTTTGGGTTTGGATGCTGTTATGACTTTGCTTCGTTATTCTGCCACGACTGGGATGACGGCGAATTGCGTCAATAGAATGTCGTTGCGTTTTTATTTAAAGTGTGCATTCCCATCCATCTACCCCTATGTACAGAGTATTAAAACCAGTGAAGCCATTTGTGGCTAGATACAACATGTGTCGTGCTAACGCAGAGTCCATCGCACGTTCTAGCTCCCCCCAACTACAGGCGTTATCGACTGATCTCAGAGGAAGACGGAATCCAGTGGTTTCACACAGAAACATCTAACATTGCTCTCTCTGCGTTCACCAGACGCCCAGAGCTCCTTCAGACATCACACAAGGAGCCATTCACTCAACATCGCTGTGACTTCACAGCTGATGTATGCTACTCTGTTTCGCATGGGGGACGGAGGAAGCGTGTAGCTATAGGAGGGTTCAAGAGGGGTCTGATAAGGGCCGAGCAGTGGCAGAATAGGAGGCTAACTTCTCCCCAGAAGCGGCGAGAGAGAGAGCTCAGAGCGTGAGTGATTGTTACGAGCACAGCAAGTCTCGCTGTGGCTCCCGTGCTGATCGACAAGAGCAGATATCCATGTATATACATACGTCTGCCCCCAGGTCTCCGTTGACAGATAGTCGGTGCCATGGAATGCTCCGTAGAAGACATTGATGGTTCACACCTTTCTACCCTATGTAACGGGCGCGCATCATTCTGGCTTTGTCGCCGTCCAGATATATCTGCAAAGCGGTTAGCATGCGATCTGGATCGACTAGGCCGACTGCCTACTGCGACGCTAGCACCCTTCTCAATGAGCAGCTTGACCACCTCGATGTGTCCATTCTGTGATGCTAAATGCAATGGCATCCACCCGTCATTAACTGTGGTTGTGACGCTAGCACCCTTCTCGATGAGCAGCTTGACCACCTCAATGTGACCATTCTGTGATGCCAAATGCAATGGCGTCGCCCCGTCCTTGCTTGCAACTGCGACGCCAGCACCCTTCTCAATGAGCAGCTTGACCACCTCGATGTGTCCATTCTGTGATGCTAAATGCAATGGCGTCCACCCATTCTTACTTCCAACTGCGACGCTAGCACCCTTCTCAATGAGCAGCTTGACCACCTCGATGTGACCATTCTGTGATGCCAAATGCAATGGCGTCCACCCTCCGCCCGCGTTGGTGCTCGACTCACCACCGCTCTGCAATTGCCCCTTGAGGATCTACTTGGCGCAGTATAATATCTTTTCGTAAAGCTGTACCAGAATTCAATCCCACAGACCGGAACGCAATGCTGTGTGCTGTTTAGCCATGCAAAAGTGACAAAAACCGCTTGCTTGTCACCATAGTGCTGTTCTGTTATGGAAGCTCGTCGGGGAATCGAATCTCACGTTCCCGTTGGGGAGTGCTTCGCCCGGACCCGTCGATACGAGCTACCGGAGCAGCTCGAAGAGGACGGGCGCCCGTAATGACGATAGGACCACGGGGCAGACCAGCAACTCTCGTATCGACGTCGTCCTCGCCCTTGCCGAGCCTGGCCAGGCATCTCCCAATCAGCGGAATCTTTCGTCGACGTTCTACTGCGCGCAGGTCATCGCTTAAGCTTTCACTGACCACGCGGCTCAATGTCCTTGGGGCGAGGTATCCCAGTTTTCCTAGCGGGATGCTAAGTCCGTGAACGACCTAATGCGCTGTTAACAACCAAGCCATGGCCTCGTGTGGAGATGGTGTCCATGGCACTCACGATGCTGCAGGTAGCAAGGAACCAGACTATGATGCGTATCATCTCTCCGAGCTTCTCCACATCGCCACGAGGGCGGTTTTCTTCGTCGCTGAGGTGCTCTTGAATAAACTCCAGGCTCACAAACAAGTAGAAGACGGCCGAGACGCCGATGGGACCAAAGAAGCCAACGAAAACAGCCTGTTTGGCCTGCTCGATCTGAGGAATCCACTTGTGCATGGCAAACACCCAAGGCAGCCTTCTCAAGAGGAGAACTAGGACACCAAGAATGACGAGCCGCCATATGGAGATGATGGAGTTCTCGTTGAAGAGTTCCCAAGGGATGAATGCGCCGTACCACAAGAAAATGGTCACATTGAGGAGCATGTCAATCGTCGGCTGCAGGGAATCATCCATGGTCTCCAAGCGGAACCAGTCATCCCACGTAAACGTGTTGCCCGCGATGAAGCAAGCGAGGACGTCGTCGGTCCCGATCAATCCGCACGTACCCAGAACAAATAATGCGAGAGAGATGGCAAAGACGAGGAAGCTCTCGCGGTCGACGTAGTTGCGCTCCTCGGCCCAGTGAAGCAGTTCTTTGCCAATCCACCCTACAACAGCGCCGTAGACGACGCTCAGAAGGATGGTATATCCCCAGGTAAAGGCGAACCAAAGGCCCATGGCATCGCCCGCGCCGCCAGACGTAGCCCCCGAGCCGACATACTTGATGAGGTACAGGGCGAAGAAGAGAAACGGATAGCCGAGGCCGTCGTTGGCGCCCGACTCGGCCACGATGAGGTTCTGAAGATCCTTGGGGATGTTGTGGTCGGCAAACTTGCCCCTGAGTATGACGGCCGAAAGCACAGGATCCGTGGGCGTCACGCACGCACCCACTGCGAGGGCATGCAGAAAACTAGGTCGTCCGGCGAGGCCCCAGACGAGGACACTCGTAGCAAGCCACATGCATGTCATCCCGGGGCCGACGAGCAGGAGGATGGGCTTCCATTCTTTGAGGAGGTACTTGCTAGGAAGCTGGACGCCCGCGAGCACGAGCTGAACGCCCAGCACTAGTCGGGAGAAATTGAGTGTCATGGCATTGAGGTCATCTCGACACTCCGTCTCCGAGACTCCATGGCGATGACACTGGGCATAGTCGTGTGGGCGAATGAAGTTGGCGCCGTTTGGTCCAAATGCGACGCCTGCCAAGAGCGCAATGACTATATTTTTCATAAATGTTAGTGATGCATCCTGAGATATCCTCAAGGCTGCTGAGCCAACATGGGGGCGGTCAAAGAAGGACGCACGAGCCTCGGAGAGATAGTAATTCTCTTTCAGCAGATACGAAACGAGGCCAAACAGAGAGACGAAGCCTCCCAAAAGGGCCACGACGATGTTAAAGTTTGTAAGTTGAAGCGGAATCGCCCAAATGTCGTGCGTCATGTTGACAGGCAACTGCAGCGCTAAGGCGGTCTGAGGAACATCAAGATGGGAAAAAGGCGCAGAGTTTTGCCCTCGGGAGTTGGTGAAGATTCTACCCATCATGTGACGTAATTTGCCCCGTGTCGACTGAAGGGGACTAGTAGTGGAGCAGGTTGCTGTTAGCAGTGATGGGCAAGAAGAGATGCGTAGACTCTGGGAATTAGAGCTCAACCGTGCAGTGATTTGTTGTCCTCAAGATATCTGAATCTTTATCTAAATAAATGAACCCTTTCTGATCCTGGGCAACATCTTATTTCACAAGCACATGACCCCATCAGCTGAGGGTACCCTTTCCTCGTGGACGGCGTATTTGTCTTGTGACTAGCGCTATCGGCCTAGACCGCTCCGACAGTTACTTGGGGGTGTCTCCAAATCGACCATCCCCTGACCTCCACGCCCCAGGTAAGGGGTATCTTGACTAACAAAAGCCCAACCGATGCTGTAAAGGATTCATCATTTGTCCATTTTAACCGCTCTTAGCTCCTGTCATATGCTTATGCGACTGTGGAATCTGCCGGCTTATGTAAGTATTCAGCTGGACTCTGTGGACTTGACAGTCGCTCCTTTTATGGAAAGAAGCCCAAGGCGGCTTGAGACTTGGTGGCTTGGTTTCTGTTGAGCTGGTATTCACGGAGTGGAAGTTGTCTCGAGGAATCACGCCCATATTGTTCAATAGCATTTGTTCACGTGTCGGTAGCAAAGAGGGACGTGCATTGATTCTTAAAGACACAACACACAGCGCTTAAATTTGCATTCCACTCAGTCACAACTGATCCATCCAAAAGACGCGTTCACAATCTGCCGAGGGTGACGATGATCATATTGAACTCTCTGCAGAGCTCACGTAACCAACCTCTCATCAATAGCCAAAATAATTGTCACGTGTGATTGCCTGTCCTTTTCCTCCAAAGGACCCTCACCTACTTGGGCTGGGGGAAAAGATAGGCTCCCAGACTGATTCATTAGTATTCGTTCTGCCAATCAGGTTGGAAGCACTCACCCAAATATCACGTAACATGCGCAAATCAATGCCCCCTTCAAGCCACTTGTCGGCAGGCTTGAACTCTGCTCACTGAGGATCAATAAGTTCACCAAGAGAACAGCACCCACAAGGGTGGCCATTTCAAAAGGATCAAATGTCAATGCCAAGTCTTTTCGCAGTGCCCATCCTGCCATGATTGTCAATGGGGTGACGCAGAGGGCAATTTGGATGGACGAGCCAACCGCAACAGCAATAGCCAGGTCAAGTTTGCCTCTTGCTGCGACAATCACAACAGTGAGATATTCGGCAACATTGCCCACAATGGGGAGAATAATTAGACCAATGAAGGATTCAGATAGGCCCTCTTCATGGGTAATCTCATCAAGTGTGCTCACAAGAAACTCAGCACACATCGACATGAGCACCGAGGTAGATGTGAGCACAATCACAGAAGCCATCCTGTGGCTTGTAGGGCTCTGTGGATCGTGCACTAGAGAATCCATGCTCTGGTCCATACTAGTACGAGTTTCCCTCAACAACTGCAGCGTTGTAGTGAAGCCTCGCCTCTCCCCACTCATGGAGGAATCCCTGCTGTAGTACCCTCGACTGGAGCCATGCGAGTGAGAGCGGGAATGCCTGTATAGATGTGGAGGCTGCTGGTACACACTTGGAGTGTTTCCCACATCTCCGCGGCGGCCATGATGTTCCAGAAAGCCAGCATTGACGTCGTCTCCCGTGGAGCCGTTCAATTCCATCTCCGTTGCGTCGGTCGCATAATGTCCACCCATGTTCTCATCGTCTTCATCTGCGAAACGTATCGTCCGAGGCAAAGTTTGTGAGCCTGAAGTGCTTCGTTGATGAAAAGTTCCATTCATAGTTGGTCTATTTTCAATGTCCAGTGGTGTTATGGCTTTTTCGTTGGTCTGGCGTGTTCTAATCTCGTGCACAAAGTACAAGACGTAAATGAGCAATACTATCAGTGCCGAGATCCTGCTCATTTTTAGAGTCGCTCCGCTGCCATTATTCAGACCGCCGACAGTATACACAAATGCCGTCTAGTAGGTGTCAGATATGCGCATGAAGTAGTGCAGGCGACTTACAGGTATCAAGATGACAAAGACAGAGATAAAGAGCAAGCAAGCGAGTAGTTGAGCCTCTCCGGCATTGTAGATCGGATCAAGATGAGCTATGTCGCTTGCTAACAGCGCAGATCCGAGGATCAAAAGCAAATTGACGAGTATTGACCCAAGAATGGAAGCTTGGACGATGCGGATTTGATTGTTGCGTAGAGCAATCCTACCTAATTAGTCTTGACCTTGATTGACAGCTGGTTCACTCACACGCTCCCAAATGTTAGCTTGCTGCACAATAATGGAGGGTCCAACTCACAATAATATTAGTTCGACAATATTACCGAAACTAATGTTCAACAACGCCCCAATAGCGTCTCCTGCTTCGGCAGCAATCAGTTCTGTCGCCTCTGTTAACAAGGCAGACAAGGGCACGATTGCGAGAGCATTGCAGCTGAATACCAGCAGCGGGTGCGATTTGGTCAGGTATGTTGCAGCACCGATTGGTACGAATACGAGAAGAGTATTTAGCCACGAGGACAAGAGCATTTCTCGCAGCTGTCCTGCAAGCGTCGCGCTCTTCTTATGCTTCGCATAGCTCCCGCTCTCACTCATGATGGGTAGTTCTTCGAGAGGCTGGGCCCTGATGACAGATGTAGGTGGCCATCGTTTGCGTCGGAATATTTCGCGTATCGATTCCCATGAGCGATGTGCTCTCTGGATGGCGTCTGGTAGATGGCGTTGATTAGCAGGCGATTTGCGGCCTCGACGCTCAATGCTTACTTCCGACACGCCGGGTCACATTCTGGTAAGGGCCTCTGGCATGCGATCCGATGGCCTCGGATCTAGTATCAACACAAACAGGAAAACCAGTCGAGTCTATGTCGTCCGGAACATCGTCTTCGTCTTCGTCGTCGCTGGTCGCAGAGCTGGAGAAGCCATCACTTGGGTCAGTGCCTTGGAAGTTGGTTTGCGCAGGGTCCATTTCAATGGGACGATACGGCTGAGACGGCGAGAGTTTTGAACGAACATGTGACGGCCGGAAAATGGGCATCGCAAATGGAACGAGAAAGGGGGGCGCAGTATTGTACTACGTAGGTACTACTCTGTAGGTAACCAGGTAATTACAATTTACCCCTCTCATTTCAGCACATGGATGATTCTCCGGGTAGAACCAACTGTGACAATGAGGGATTTCTGTTGGCCTAACTTTGTCCGATTTGGGACCCCTCATGACCTACTACGTAGTATTGCATAGTACCACGTTAACTGGTTCGCAGCACAGAAATAAGCATAACGTACTTGATAAGCGAGTCGGTCAGACAAGCGAGCCGGTCACTCAGATTTACACCTTAAATCGCGATTTTAAAGAAGCTATTAAAATTCCAAGCTAAGCTTAAAATAGCTAAGAATTTAAAAATACGCTAGTTAGCTTAGAATCTATATCTGAAATAATTCCTGAAAATTCTAACCCTTAGGAACCTAGGTAGATACGAAAAGTGGGTACTCTCTAGACCCACTTTTCGTATCTACCTAGGTTCCAGCTATCTAGGATTTTAAGGAATTTATTTCTATATAGGCCCTAAGCTAATTAGCTTATTTTGAAAGTTATAGCTATTTTAGGCTTAGTTTAAATTTTTAATGGCTTTTTTAAAATCGCGATTTAAGGTGTAAATCTGAGTGGCCGGCTCGCTTGTCTGACCGACTCGCTTGTCAAGTACGTTATGTTGTTTAGAGATAATTCCATCCCCGCCTTTTATTAGGGGCTCCTGACCCTTGTGGAATGTGGAGAAGTTCAGTGCACAACTGCACAGCCCCCCGTTGAGTCAGGTTAAGTATCCGCTGTTGACATCATTGGCGGCCTCCTGGCGATTAACGGACTTCCGGATTCGGGGGACCCTGTTATTGACGAAAACAATCGGTTGGTTGATGGGGGCAGAGGGATTTATCAGAGGGCCATGATGACTGGCTTTGATGGAGAGAATAACGCGCAGATGTGAAACGGTCCTCGTATTTGCTACAGAAATCGGTCCCCTCCTGGAGCTCGCGAGAACATGCGTGCTATGACGAAACGAGCTCGATGCTCAATCAGCACCGTAGGTACATAGCAGAGTGCTTCTCGGCGCGGACGCAAGTTGCAATAACCCATCTCTCCTCGTGGAGGAGGCGGTTAATCAAGCATGCCCCCCCACGCTGCATTGTGCGCTCAAGCGTCCATGTGAACATGGTGCCGACCATTATTAGGGCTGCGAGCGGCGTCAGGATGGACCATGGCGCAAGCCCCCTCAGGGTTACAAACGTCTCTCTCCCACGATCGCCACGGCATGTGATGACCAGAAGGGGGTCTCTGATGGTCCAGATGCCATTGGGCAGTCAAAGAAAGTCATGCAAAAAAACAAATGGCCCCTTGCAGCGCCTCGACTTCTATTGGCTACCTACCTTGAGGTCGATAATTCCCTCAGCGCCCGGTCGGCTTGCCATCAATTGAGTTGTGCCATGTCCCTTGCCTCGCTTCCTGTGCTGAGCAGCCGGGACAGCCAAAGAGTGTCCTGATATATTGATATATTGATATTCAAGACGAGAGATGACTGAGATTGACGACGAGACTTGCCCAGCGCCCAGCGGCCATGATGACGGCGGCCCCTCCGAGTTCCTCGAAGCTGACGAAAGCGCCGAGACGGAGCACTGCCTCGGCGATGCGCATTGCCAGCATTCGCCTCCCGTCTTCATTACAATCCATCGGTCCGTAGAAAGACTTCGGTGCAGTCTGCCGCGTGCGGAAACGCAGAGACAAAACCGCCTTGCTGGAATGGCGCGCTGATTGGTCCCTTGAAGTGTCAGGAAGCTCATCCTCGCAAGCATTGGTGCGCCACCCCTCTCTTGAAGCAGTCTCGGCAGGAGTTGACGCTGAGCCTCATTGCAGATGACCCCTACACACTGGAACAGTTGACGGGCCCCAGGATCAACAAGTTTGTCGTCCGTCCTTTGGTCGACCGGCTCTATGATCCCGATGACGGCTCGATAGGTGAGCCTGCCTGCCCCCTACACTGTCCCTCTGCATATGGCTGGCTCACAATCTCTAGTATACTGTCTTTTGGCCAACCGCGTGCAGTTTCTCCGCGAGCAGTCCACCGTCGTCCACCAGACTGTCAATATCGCCAGGGCGATGCTGTGCGAGTTGGTGGCTACGCGTATCCTGCGGAGGTTCCACGAGGAAAACCCCAGTTCGATGGGTCTTCTCCTCCTGGCCAAGATTCTTGTCGAAGGCTTCGACCCATTCTCGGGCGCCCCCGAAGACGTTGAGCGATCTGGGCGCTACCGACAATGGCCGGTTCAGGAGCGCGGCGGGTTCGAGAGGAAGCTTATGGCTCTCGAGCTGGCGATTCTCTCCGAAAGCAAGAACTTTCTCAGTTCGCCGGCGTGCCAAAGGGTCGTCAACGCCGTATATCAGGGACAGGTTGTTTATACGCCCTTGTCGTTTGTCGATATTTTGCCCGACCACTACAAACACCACCCGGTCTCTCTTTACGACCCCCGCAAGGCGCCTCTGCTCAACCATTATCGTCTCATCGTGCCTCGTTCGCGGAACGTGATTGAACTGGTCCAGTTCGTGGTCTTGGTTCTCTTGTATGTCATGGCCATGGTCCACCGCAACAGCGCCACCCTCAGTCTGTACGAATCCCTCTTCGTCGTCTACACGGCCGGCTGGGTTCTCAATGAATTCGCCGCCATCATCGAGCACGGTTGGAAAGTCCATTCCCAGAACCTCTGGTCCTTCTTGGATATCACGTTTACGCTGATCTTTGGCGTCTACATCTTTGCCCGGGGTTACGACATCTCGGTCGGCCATATCCACGACGGCGTCGCTCTTCACGTCTTGTGCGTCGCGGCGCCGGTTTTACTCACTCGTGTCGCCTTCAACCTTATGCCTGACAACATCGTTTTCATCTCGCTCCATGCCATGATGAAGGACTTCCTGGTACTGACGTTCCTCGCCGTCTGGTGTGTCGCTGGCTTCCTGCTGGCGCTGCAGTGGCTGGTGATGAATGACGGCAGCGTTGCTGGGCCGAAATGGTATACCGTCATAAAATGGCTTCTTTGGATCTGGTTTGGCCTGGATGGAACCGGCATCGAGGAATCGGTCCAGTTCCATGTCATTCTCGGGCCGGCCCTCATGGTGGCCTTTGCCTTCCTGGGCAACACGTTGTTCCTGACCATCTTGGTTGCGCTGCTCACCAACACATTCTCCAGGATCGTCGCCGCCGAAACGGCTGAAATCCAGTTTCGACGCGCCGTCCTGACCTTCGAGGGCGTGAAAAGCGATGCCATCTTTGCGTATCCTCCTCCTTTCAACATTCTGGCCCTCATCATCCTCCTTCCGCTCAAGATGGTCGTTTCGCCGCGGACATTTCACACCGTACACGTCGCCATGGTCCGGGTGCTGAACGCACCCACCCTGCTGCTCATCACTCTCTACGAGCGCCGGCGCATTTGGGCGCAGACAGGAGCAACATCAAAATCGTTCTTGAGGTGGCAATTTACCGGATTCTCTCCCCACGGCGATATCCAGGCCGTCTTTGAGGCCGAGCCTCCGCCGTTTGTCCAAGAGGAAGCCGACGAGCTTGATGGGCTGAGCGAAATGGGCTTCTCGGATAACGACATGATTTCGAGGTCATCGAAGGAAATCCACCGGCCCGTGGTGTTTCGATTGGGAAATGCGAAGCGCCGAGGCATACGCCAGATATCACCACAGTGACCTCGCTGCGTTATCCTGGGCTTGAAATGCGTGTTCAAATAATTAGTACGGAGTACAAGACAAAGACAAAAACATACATAGTAGCCTCCTACCCCCTTGTTCTCATGAGGTGCTACCCGGGGCTCCAGACTGAGTCCCTGTCGACGAGGAAAAGACAGGTAGCGAACGCCGCCTTGGTTAATAAATACTATGTAGGTAGGAATGGTTCCACGGTGTATAAGATACAGCAACAGGCTCATAGAAATCCATCCCTTCCGTCGCCCACGCAAACACCAGGGAAAGTTCCCTACCGCAGAGTCTTCAAACAAATCTAAGCCCCGAGACACGTCCAAGTTGGAGCCTCCTGTAACCAACCCCACTGAGCCTTGGGGCCGCAAGACCAAGGTAGGAAAAGATCAAATTCATCAAGACAATTGCTCGTTTTTCTTTTCTCTCCGTGTCTCCCCCACGAGATCATTCGTTCCCCCACGCCCGTGTCAAGACCATTCGTTCCCCCACGCTTGTGTCGGGCCTCCCGTCTCCTCTCTGTACGTAGTACTGTTAGATTGGAACATGTACAAAGCAGTTGATCAAATGATCACGTGATAACGGGAGATCGTACAGTCACTTGGCACAACCCGAATAGGAAGGCGGTCAGGGAAGCCTAGAACCCCTGATCACTGCCGCAATAGCTCAGCTAGGGGGAGACACACACATATACACAATACAAGTCATCTGAGTGCCATGCTTACTTTCCAACAACTACTCGCACTACTCCACAGTCCGCCCGATCAACAACATCAATAATACATTCCCAACTGTTGGGAATACGATTTTGCCTGGTCCCGGTTAGGCTTCTCTATTGGTTTTTTTTTTACCCTCCCCTTTGATTTGGTTCTTTGTTTCTTTATTTGGTTACTTTATTATTATCTACATGTCTGATATGACCCTCTAATCCTCTGATTCAACTATAGACCAAACGAGCCCATTCGATCATCAAGGGATTACCCTGTACCCTGGCAGCAACCTCCTGTTGGATGAACCATCGCGCCGTGGGCAAGAGAACACCAGTGGTACCGCTCCACCAGTACCTCACATAACATCCTTGGCGACGGATACAAACCCACTTGCAGCTGCACACGCCGTCGAAGCTGTCGCGTCACCTTCGTGGCTACTCAAGCCACCACCGCTTTCACAGTCTTACAGCCAAACACTGGCACCTGGGACGGAGTTTGCAGCAGTACCCCCAGCCCTATCATCCTCTTCCTTCGTCTGTCCTAACAGCCTCGGTCTCGGTCATCAGGATACTCCTCAGCCCCTTTTACCGAAGCCCAATTACCCCGATTTATTGCCGCCTCCCCCCCAAAGGCACACACCTGAGGTTCTTCCTCCACAGGTCTTCCAATACAGGCCAACTATCTCGGCTGTTGGACGTTTCATTCAAGCTCTACGAATGCAAGAAGTCCATGAAACACCGGAATTTCTCGAGAATTGTAGCGCGGTGTATGATCAGGTGTTCCGGTATTCCTTCAGCCCAACATGTGATTGTAAGTTATAAATCAGGATGAAAGGTCTGTTGAATATGCGGTACTGATAGGGCTCGCTATAGGTCCAAATCTGGCTGAAGTTAACGAGCCAGGAAACACCCAAACCATTCGAGAGATTGCTCAGCATCTACAGAACTTCCTCCCTCCCCTCTCAAAGGTCTTCGGTGAGCGCGGTTCTTACAATCCCACCGACTATTTTCATCAATGGCGCAGCTTTCTATCGGATCAGCTAAGCCAGCCTCTTTCCTTCCAAAAGTCGCAAGCCTCCCTCCCGCATTCACGAATTCCGATAGCGCGACAGTGGGACATTGATAGCATTTGGTTAGGGGCAAAAGGACTCCAGGCGATTCGACCACCCAACGATTTCCGCCTTTCTTTTCTTCCTTCCCCCACTCTTAATCTTTCCACAGACCAGGTGATTCAGCCTCACGGACTCAACTTAGCGAAGACAAGGCACATTCTTCTCGGTGTATTCAATACACAATGTGTTCGCTTTTCCGTCTTCCTTTTTTTCCCTAACGCTCCTTGCGACTCAAATTTGAACACCTCAACAATCAAGAATGCCTTGACCCTTGAACGGCAGAAAGACCTCTATGACCAAATCATTATCCCAGCAGCCTATGAGACAATTTCAGGACCGGTTTTACAGGAGATTCCCCGAACCTATGAAATTGCATATGCCAAGTCTCGTTCCTTCCAGGAGAAACCAGGCAGTAGCCGATGGAGGGCGGAAGATGAGAGTCGATCCTTTCACCTCCGATACACGATCCCCGCCCAATACCTGATGCCTTTCTGGCAATCGGTCATACGAAGGGCAAATTCATCACGGATTTCAACTCGGTCAGGAGAAAGAGTTGCATACTTCAAGAACCCTCGGTTGCTTTTCCAGTGTCATGATCTCAAAAATACCTTTGGTCGTGAGACTCTTCAGGAGACCCTGAACCTTTTCCAAGAGATTGTCCTTCAAGCCTTGGACCCCACGCATCTTGAACTTCGCTCGTGCTGGCTGGATATTGGATTTAGAGACCATGCTACTAGCTCTGATCCCCACAGTCCCTCGGGGTCAGAACCTTACACTCTCCTGTGGAAGAGTCAATGCCACCGCCACCTCCACGAGAAGCTCTCCCAGGTCAACCTTGGCACTCGACTTGATGCTGCCTATTTTCAGGGGTTTCTCGTTCGCGACATTGGTGACTATCAGTCTAAGGCTGTGTCTACTGGGGCCTCGAATCCATGTCGGCCTAAGCAAGCACAAGCAGGAATCATCCGCTTCAAAGCATATAACTGTATCAAGGAACAAGTATCTGTCATGTTTAACAGCTACAACCTCTTCGGATCCGGATTTCTGCCTCTGCTTGCTCTCAATGAAGAAATGATCAAGGATCTTTCGTCGACCAGCGAAGGTGGCCAGCAAGCTCCCGTAACCCAGATGAGCCGCGTGTCAATACTGAAAGCCTGGGAGGCCAACAAACGTCATGTAAGAGCTATATCGGATTCGAAGACTGGAGCGAGTTATGGCCTCCGAAAGGAGATGACCTTTCGTTTGGACACAATCCTCGCCATGTGGGATCGCGGCTACTTCGATCCCAATTTGAGTCCCCATATCGGTCGAGTTTCGTGGGACGTGTCGCTTGCGCCTAGTGCTATAGAGCATTACCCATTCTGGGTAGTCCCTACGACTGATATCAACTCTCTCATATTCACCCAGGCAGCACGGTTCATTGTACCCCTTGATCACCTATTCCAGCAGGCTTCCCTGAGTTCTATTTATTCCTCATCTCACCTAATTATTGCTTTCTATACCGCCCAGCTGTTTTGTCGGCTCCTCATGGGCTGTCTCAACGTTGAGCGGCACCTTTCGTACGACGACTGGATTTGGCTTTCACGATGGACTGTTCGGAACCAGCCAGCTCGCCGGAGAAGACTACAACTAGAGCGACGTGGTCTTGGACTTGAAAACCCTCTAAACTCGTTGGGGATGCCCTGGATTCCTCGAGACTGCGTGGACTGGCGTGGTGGCCATATCGCCCTCGAAACTCTTGTTCAACTCTACCTACCCCGAAGCCCTGTCCATGCGCGTTTCATCCGTCAAGCGAATATCCAGTCTTTCACCACGAGTAAAGTCTCGGTCGAGCACTGTTTGCAACAATGGATCAAGGAGGCTCGGCTTGAATTTGATTCTGGGCACAACCGAGCGGCAGAAGAACTAGTCGAGAATATCACCAGTCTAGCTGTTGAAGAAGTCGCCCGAGCATATCACCTCCATATGCTCTCGAAAATGCAACTGTACTGGAGCCGAGCATTTCCTCACGATGGTCGCAATGCATCCCCTCGTATTCATCGTTTACAACAGAGTCAAGAGGAAGCGGCAGCCCAGGTTGGCCGAATCGTAACTGCTCAGACCATATGGGAGATTTACGATGAAGCTTGGAGTGTATATATCACTACTCACCCGGGTTCCGAATCCGAACAATTTCCAAAAGAACTACCTTGTTGGAAAGCAGCACGCAAATTTCTGCCACCTGAGGATGGTTGGTCTGATTTCGTTTTCCGGCACCTCTTTGATCGCCCGAGTCCGCCGACTTGGAGTCGCCTTGACTTTCTGAAGCTATACCGGAAATGCAAAGACCTTTGGGAAACAATTCAAGAGTACGCAGGACCTTTCGATACTCGATTTCGTCGTTTGATTGGGAGCTTCATTCTGGTTACCTTCAATAGTGACCAAAGAAAGGAGATTGGAACGAATCGCAGTTCTGGAAGTTGGTACGAGCATCAACCATCATTTTTCCAGATCCAGTTCTGGGCTCCATATTTCTCGCCGCCCAAGAGTAACATGGGATGTCCCTGGGGCTCGATAGAAGGCCATCAGCGCCGCGATCCCCGGATCCCGCCAGCTATCACCTCCCCGGCCCTTACCGACGAGGAATTTCAGAGTCGCGGTGACATTTTCCAGCAGTCGTGGCTACAAGTTGTCCTTCATAAAGGCCACCTGCAACAGATGAAACCCAAAACAAAAAACCGCATTTGCCAAGAAGCGTTACAGTGTCTGATGGACCTCACAGGCCCCCAATGGACCCAAAACGGCGATGACTTGGCATATGCCTTGCCCTGGAAGTTTGATGCTCTGAAGGCTGGAGATGATTGCGAAGATCCCTTCCGCGTCCCTATCTCGTCAGCGTCTGTCCGTTTCGCATCTAAACCTTGTAGACCCACGATCCTACTACCATCCCGCCATAATGTTATGGCGTTCACTGATGCTCTTCAATCTCTTCCTCAACTGAACCGGAGGACTGTCCAGAGACTCCGGCGCACTCAAGTGCTGTTGAACAACAACGGTGAACAGTACGACATCCGGAGTCATCTCGAAGCCAAGAGAAAAGCGATTGAGACGGTCACAAGGCTCGATCCTTTACTAAAACAATTCCTCAGCCAGACTGAGCCTCCCCAGAGAGAAGTTAGGAACTAGGAGATTCTCGAAAGTCATCAGCGTGGATCCCAGGATATTGATAGCATCTGGCTCGGGGCCAAGGATCTAGCAGCCATCCGGCCACCCAACGACTTCCGCCTCACCTTTCTCCCCCCCCTACAAGCACAATCTTACCACCAACCAAGTCATTCAGCCGCACGGCCTCGACCTCGCCAACACACGACACATCCCCCTTGGCCATTTCACGACGGCGAGCGTCCGCATCTCCGTCCTTCTCTTCTTCCCCAAGGCCGCTCGCTCAACAACATCAGCCACCTCGAATGGCCTCTCGCTAGAGCGGCAACGGGATCTCTATGACCAAATCATCATCCCGGCAGCCTACGAGACGGTCTCCGACCCCATTCGACAGGAGATCCCCCGCACGTACGATATTGCCTACGCCAAGTCCCGCTCCTTTAGGGAAAAGCCGGGGACAGGCCGGTGGAGGGCAGAGGACGAGAGCCGGTCTTTTTCTCTTGTGTATGCCATCCCAGCTGAAGACCTCTCCCGCTTCTGGGCCTCTATTGTGGAGAAGGCGAACACAGTCCAGGTCCCGACTACGAGAGGAGAGCCAGTCAGCTATTTCCAGGGCCCGCGCTTGCTCTTTCAAGCCCACGACCTGAAGAACACCTTTGCCCGGCCTAGCCTCCAGGAAACCTTGCATGCATTCCAGGATGTAGTCTTGGCAGGCCTTGACCCAAGCCAACTGGACATTCACTCGTGCTGGCTCGATATCGGGATGCGAGACTATGTGAGTAGCCCTATCGCCTCCGACCAGTCTGAGCCTTGGACCCTTCTGTGGAAGAACCAATGCAACCACCGCCTCCACGAGCGGCTCGGGGACATTGCCCCAGAGGCCCCCCTGGCTGCCACCCACTTCCGTTCCTTCCTCCTCCGTGATACAGGCACCTACACCTCCAAGGTCAAGCCCACCCGGGCCTCCAACCTAGCGCACCCGGAGGCCCGGCAGCCCGGCGTCGTTCGCGCCAAGGCATACAACTGCAACAAGGAGCTCTTTGGTGTTATGTTTAGCGACTACCAACTCTTCGGCTCCGGTTTCCTCCCCCTCCTTGCCTTTGACGAGAGCATGGTCAAGGACCTATCCTCCATGAGCCAGAATCGCCAGCGGGCCTTCATACCCCAGCTGAACCGCCCTGCCCTCCTCCGTGCCTGGGAGGCAAACAAGCAGCATCTCCAGGCCATCTCGAACCCCCAAGCCTTGACCAACTATGGCATTCGGAAGGAAGTCACCTTCCGTCTGGATACCATCCTGACCATGTGGAGCAATGGCTCCTTCCACCCCGATCAGAGCCCCCACACCGGCTTACTGACCCGCGTGGTCCCGCTGAACCCAGAGCCCAGGGAACACGACCCATTCTGGGCCGTCCCCACCAAAGATATGAACGCCCTCATCTTCACCCAGGCCGCCCGCCTGGTTCTCCCTTTCGACCACATCTTCCTCAAGCCATTGCCTCGCCAAGCCGACTGTGCCAACCCCACGCCCTCTTCGTCCCCTCCCCCAGTCCAGCAGGTGCTTGACTTCTACACTGCACAGCTCCTCTGTCGGCTTCTTATACACACCTTGAGCGATGAACCGGCGCTGGGCTTTGACAAGTGGATTTGGCTGTCTCGTTGGCGCGTACGGACCCGGGATGGCTGTAAAGAGCGGCGGGGTCTCGGGCTCGATGCTTCCATCGATGCATCCGGGATGCTTTGGATCCCCCGTGCCCATATGAACTGGCAGCGGGGTCACCTGGCGCTTGAGACCCTCGTCGAGCTCTACATTCCCCGAAACCCCCTTCAGGCACGCCTGGCCCATCAGTCCAACGTGCAGGCTCTTACTACCTCTCAGGTCACCGTCGAGTTCCTGCTCCAGAAGTGGCTCCGACAGGCCCGGCTGGCGTTCGACGAGGGGCGCGACCGTGAGGCAGAGCAGTTAGCCGACCGGGCCATGAGGCTCGCCACCGAGGAGATTGCCCGGGCCTACCACGAACACTTCCTAGCCAAGGTCGAGTCCTACTGGGATGGGGTACGGGGTAGGCTTGGGCGAAGCAAGATGCCGCCTCTGAGCCGGCTCCAGCGGGCACAGGATGAATCTGCTGCCGATGCGGGCTGTATCCCTACGGCCCAGACGATCTGGGAGGTGTACGTCGAGGCATGGGCCAAGTATACCGCCGCCGCGCCGGTCCCAACGGGCGAGACGACTGACCAAGCCGCCGCAGAGGGGGAAGGCGATGTCCTGCCGAGTGAACTGCCGTGTTGGATGACGACCCGCCGACGACTGCCGCCGCACAACAGTTGGTGTGACTTTGTATTCGACCACCTGTTTGGGCGCCCGAGCCCGCCAACCTGGGCACGACTCCGCTTTCTGCAGGTCTACCATGCCTTTAAGGAGTTCTGGAAGGTGATTGACGGGCCGGCGGGGCCATTCGATGATCGCTTCAAGTCCCAAATCGGCCGCTACATTCTAGTCGCCTTCAATAGCGACCAGTCAAAAGAGGTGGGCACCAAGCATGCCCACGGCACCTGGTATCACGGCAGGCCAGCCTTCTTCCAGATCCAGTATTGGGCTCCCTATTTCTCACCACCAGAGGGAGAGTGCTTTACAAGCTTGGCCACCGTCACCCACTACACACAGTTTCCCCGTGGCCTATACCCTACAATGCTCCCGAGAATCCCGTCTGCCCGAGGCTTTCAGGACCTCGAGATACGCGCCCAAGTGGACTGGCTGCGGCTGATGGTCCACACCAAGAAGCTACAGCATACTGCGGACGAAACCATCCAACGCTACTGCCGACGGCTACTTAGGCGAATGGTTTCCCTGGCAGGTCCTGTTTGGAGTAACAGCCGTGCCCCAAGACATGTGATTCCATGGGCCCTTAAGGATATACTGCTGCGGGACTATGGTGAAGAGGATGTTCTATTCCTACCTGTATCAGAGATGAACATCCCTCGGGCTCAAGTCGAGACGGTGGTAAGCCTGCCTACCATTCTGCTGCCTACTCGCCACAACCTTTTCAGCTTGCTTAAAACCATCTGGTCCTTTCCAGGACTTCCTCCATCTATTATCTCAATCTGGAGGTGGGCTACTTATCTACTTGATAATGGCGGCAAGCAATATGACCTCTGCAGTCACTTGGGAGCCAAGCAGCAGGCAGTGGAGCCAGATGCAGAGAGCCCGTCCCTGCTGCAGCGTTTTTTATGCCAAACAGAGCCACCACAGCAGGATATTGAGACTAGGGAGATGACTGAGATGGGAGAGGGAGAGTTAGAGGTGGAAAGGGGGGAGGAAGAGGAGGATGGGGATGAGGAAGATGCTTCCACCCTAGATACTATTGCAAGCAATGGTTAGTTTAGTGTTGTAAGTAGTAATTGATATTTTGTTCTTTTTAATACTATACTATTGTTTACCTAGGACATGTTTTGGCCTCTTTATTCGTCTTTCTTTCCCCTTTGTTCATTTTATTTCATGTTTTTAGGCTGTTGTTTTCTTGTCTTATGTCTTGCAATGGAGATCACTGTCACAGTAGGCAACCTTCACTTTTATGACTATCCTTTGTGATCTCTTGTTGCCTCTGGCCTGATCAGGGCGGGATCGTTGACAGAATGCCGGTCCTACCTTCAAGGCGTACATAATCGCTGTTTCCCTGCTTCCAGCTTCGCCTTTCCAAGACAGCTTTTTCCCGTGGTGTCTTTATAACGAAGTGTGCATTCCACCAATAAAGCAGTAACACTAGATGGAGTACATCTAGCTAGGGAAGCATGTATTAACTAGTCCATGAGCAGCTTTTATTGTCTGTTCATTACCAGGCAAGACTAGGAGCATGCTTACTAACCTCTACTGTCTACTGTATACTGATAAATGATAGGCTGATTGTTGCACTGATCCTTAACACAAAGACTAAGGGCTGACGACATTAATGTATTGGTGAGGATGACCTGGGAGAGAGACACTGGAAAAACAGCCAACCCCTAGAGAAAACAGAGGCCGGCTGCAGGGAAAGACGGGATGTGTCGTGGGGCATCAAGAGGAGCGGACCGAAGGATTGCTAAAACGGCTCCAATCGTACATCTGAAATGAACAGTAGAAACAGATGGCCTTGATCACCTTAACATATCCAAGATTGACCGAAAAGTGGAGTCATTTTGCCTCTCAAATTCACTGCCTAAGATGATGATTCTGCTAACTTCCCGACTGACCTTGTCAGTTTCAATCCCCTTTTTATCTCAAGCCAAATGGACCACTTATTGAAAGTGGTCCTTAGCCAATGAAAATACAAGAACACCGGCACCTTATCCGGACCTCCGTGTCAGCCAGCCCCGACACAATAATAGTGAAGGGTAGTAAATTACCTAATAGAGTAACTGGGTGTGGGGTGAGGCTGAGTATGAGCGGAGGTTCCTAAAGCGCGCAAGCCGGGTGTTACTTTACTAAGAAAATACTGGAAAATACTAACTAAGTCTTTAAAGCTTAATATATAAATAATGAAGCAAGTTAATTATATATAAAGCCATAAAATATATCAGATTAGTATTCATTAAGAGACTAGTTATTTTTATAACTTCAACTATTAAAAGGCTGATTTAATATAGAATCTTAAACCCATAGCCTTTTTGGTGTATAAGGGTGGCGGAATCTAGGGTGGGGGGCTCAGAATGGAGTTCAGGGTCTATGCCGACACAGGAACTGGAAGACGGGAGTGAAGTCTTGCTTCCGCCGGATGACCAATCCTCTCATGCTACTCCACAGCTTCTTGAAGAAGAAAATCCTGCGTGGATGGACTGCGTTCTCTGCGTCCTTGATGAGCATCAGATTCTTATTTGCCTCCTCTGCAAGTTTGCGGTCGGACCGGGTAAATCCGTCACATTTGGTTGCTGCGTCAACTAGCACAACCCCTGAAGAATCAACAAGGAGTGTAACATGAACTCTCTGAGTCACTTCGGAATAATGCTGGTCCGCTCCGCTTTGGTAACATCACAGGACAAACCGACATCAATTCTTGCGATGGCAACATCGCGGCGGTTTGCCAACTCTCAACGTTCAGCAACCCTGGTCTGACGCAATCACTTAAAATGTCCAGCGCAGCTGTGACGCCAAATCAACGCACCCTTGGATGGAACATCGAGCTTCTGGCAACACGTGGCGACATCTGTTTTGCTGGCACCTTTCAACCTGAACATAATGCATCGATGACATTTCGCGACGTCCTCAATGAAATGCGACTATGTTTCGGGGTCAAAGACGAAGAGCTCGACTTTTGGAGCAGTGCAAGCGGTGCAAATGGTTGGGATAATGTAGCTTTTGGCCTTGCGGAGCTGATCAACATGCCCGAAGACGACCCGTCTGTCGTTGCAATCCCGTCCTTTGTAGACAGCAGTGGCTTGGACCAATTAGTTCCAGCCCTTCCCCAAGGGACATCGATTTTGCCGGAAGAACGTCCCACAATTCAATATCGCGTTCTTGTCCATCAGAACTGTGGCCTGTCGACTGACCAGCCCTTGACATCTCATTTCGAAGGTTCGTAAATGCACATCGAGAAGCCCACGTGCATACGGTACCTTGTCGCTAATCAATCACATAGCTGGATGCGCACGCCATATTACCAAGCCTGGCCGCCGGATAGACCACCGCTACTTGCCACCAAAAAAGGCCTCATCCGACCCTTTTTTTGCTGCATACCCGCTTCGAAAGACAACACGTCCGAGGAAAGGCTCTCAGTCTCCTTCAAAACGATCAGCGTCTGGTTCTGTATCCCCTAGCAAGGACTCAGAAATAGACCCTGCTTTAGTGAACGATGAAAACGACCTCCCCAGTGTGGTTGCACCCCCACAGAGCGAAATCACGACCGAACGAGCTAAGCAGAAGATTGCTAAATTTCGGTCTTCATGTCTCTCGTTAGGCCGTCAATGCGCTGTCACGGGGACGGGACGGTCTTGGTACGGCCACCCTGGGATCGGTCCTGCTCTGCAGGCGTGTCACATCGTTTCCCAGCAGCATTACCATACATATCCCGACCCGGAAGCTGTTGACGGTGACGAGCGAGACGAAAATGCAAGACGGAGCTCCCGTCGTTTGGCAGAAGCTTGGGAACGTACATGGTCTCCCGAGAATGGGATTCTTCTCCAGAGCCACCTCCACGAACTCTTCGATGCACGACTCTTCTCCATACATCCAGAGACCCTGAGAATCCGAGTGTTTATGCCATACGATATGCTTCTTGAATATCATGGGCGTGTCGCCAGGGTTCCACGATATATTGACCGGGGTGCGTTGCGCCATCACTACGAAATGTGTTGCATCGAGAACATGGCAGCCAAGATGGACTTTGAGGAAACAACCTGTTTAGGCAGTAGGGGAGCGACATCCGGCAGTAATACTCCGTTTGATTTACGGTTCAAGCTTCCCAGAATCACAGGTTCGAGAGGAGTAGAGTCAGCCTCCCAGTCACAGAACCAGGATGGCCATGCTGGTCAAATTACTTCTGGTGACCCGTACAAGCGGGCTCAAACCACACTACCAAGTCCTGACCAGCATGTTCCTGAGTTGGTAGGTGACTTGATAGACTCTTTTTCGAATGATGGCCAGCTATCTTCCTCTTCCCTGTGCGGATCAGATCCCACCATCGACGATCGGGCTACTGCCTCTCGCGCTATATGTTGCGAATCAGGAGAACTTGAACCAGCCGGCTTTGATAAATTTGACTATAGTCGGAAACGCAAACGGCCAGACTCTGCCCAGAAGTCTCTGACCGCACGAACTCATGCCAGCCATGATGGTTACATCACCCCGTACAATAACGAAGAATTTCTAGCAGATGTGAACTGGGAGTTGATAAAGGTCGGGAGACGCTCGAAGCAAGCAAAACTTCATTGATCTGGACTGTGCAGAGTTGGTTTCAATGGCAGGGGTATAATTCAGGGACGGCATTGCAGTCGTTGGGGGTATGAATTTCTAATGGGGCGTTGTGGTGATAAACCACCGGCCACCAAAACAAATTAAACTCGCTAATTATATTAGACCATTTCAACCATAGTGATCACTCTGGCGCCGTCATATACTGTGCGAATCGAACAAACGCCACTATTGCTTATAAAAAAATATTATTATGATACATTTGTACCCCTGGACATGGACTCCTTGGTTATCTAGGCGTAGGTTGATGAAGTGGAAACTTTATAACGACCTATCCCGTGGACACAACGCTGACAGTCGATCTATTGCTCATCAATTCGTGTCGATGTCGCCTTCCTGACAAAATGTCAATTCCGTTGAAACGTCAGGGAACGAGTGAATACTCGGATCTCTACCCGGATCCCAACGATACTCCAACCCGTCCCGACCTCAGTTCTGCGACATGACAGTGATGGAACCGTCTTTGACGATCCAGCTACCCAAACAGCCACCTCAACACGCTCAACATTCTATTTCACTGCTGTTCTGGCAATCAGAGCAGCTTTTTCAGCTCCCACAACCGCTCAGCAAGCTCCCAGACACCTCACACACGACGTCATCGCGCAGTTCATATTCCACTAAGCAATTCTAGAAGACGTTAAACCTGGTGCGACCCGTTCGTTTCGCAAAAGAGCGTGATCTCGGAAGTGTTCTTCTAGACGATGCTCAAAGGTTTCCGAGGCTCTCTCTGCGGTTGAGGCAAAAGAAGAGATTCTGCTAGCGACTCTTCGAGGGCATTCGGATTTTCGGGATATAAGAATTCGCGGCTTCATGTGGAAATCCACACAAGCCTCTGATGAATCTAATGCGGAGAACGAGGCAGCACTTTTTGACAATCATGCGCACCTCCGAGAAATTGTTGACGATTCCATTGCTTCATCCAATCTCCATCGATCCGAAGCCGCTTGGAACTGCCTCGTCTATACACTACTTCTACGGCGTGCAACCTCTCGCTTTGCTTTTATTGAAGTCGAGCCCATTGCCTCAGCCCAGATCATGCCAGCTTTTCGTCCTTTGTCAAACACTGGTGATCAGACCCCATCGAACACCAGTGTATCCAGCGCAAGCAGTGTGTCGAGGTAGGATTTGGGAACGCTACAGACTCGGCCGAGTGCCGTTATATCGTCAGTCCATAAGATGATTGACTTTGCCGTGGTGCTTCTGCCGAGAAGGGGCTCCAGAACCTCGTCAACACTTTCTTGGATAACCAGCCACACAAAATGGCTACCATTAACCAAACTTTATATAAGCCTCTCCGCACCCGGCTAGCTCCTATCTTCATCGGGACCAAGGCCTCATCCGGCAACATGGACACTGCCAATGTTCAGCCTGGTGTCTGGGTCGCTGCGTTGCATGAGCGTATAGACAGTATCATTGCGCTCGGGAGGAACGGATAATATCACCACTATCGCCGTCATTCAGGTAGTTAGTAGTGTCTAGACCCTCCAGTTTGTTATAGATACAGGCGCGGGATATTATGAGTCACTTTGCACTTATTTCAACATAAGTATCTAACAATGGCAAAAAGCGCGTGCTCGATGGGAACTTTCGGATAGGTGATACCGACAGCATTTTTTGGCATTTACCAGTTGCAAGCTGCCATGTCCGCGCTTGCCGATTAGACCAAGGACACCTTTGAGCTCTATTTCACTGCCCTTTTGACTCGCGCAACTGGATCACAGCTCTAGTAGTGACAAAAAGAACCAGCGTGACTTGACTGCCAGGTTGAATTCTCCTCGCGGTCTGAAGCACCCGGCCAGCAGCTCTACTGGGAGTTATTTGATATGACATACATGCAGTATGAACTTTCTTGCGTCTGGGTAATCAACGAGGCGTCGAGGCGGTGAGAAGATGAACATGAGCTCGAGATTGAATAGAACACGGTTCATTTCCTCCTCTCGCAGTTGCATTTCGTGCACCTCATAGGATGACCGACAAGATTGACACACAATAGCTTCTACTATACTCTCTAGCTTGACAAGGTCATCGCGAAGGGTGGACTACAGTATCATCCTCTCTAGTTGCAGTAAGAAACATGGGCGGTCACGTACATTGCAGCAACGACTGGCGTGTTGTCCTGAACTAGCAATACCATCAATCAATCTTTCACATTCATCAACCTGAACTTCAACCAAAGTCTATCGCCGTCAGCATCGAAGATCAGACGGTCAATAACCCTGAGAAGGACGTTTGTGTGTAGTTGGCGTCCTGTAGAGTCGAGACCAAATGCAGATACTTTGGGCTATATTGTATTCACCATCTTAATGTACGTCACCACGACTAGAACTTTCTTCTAATCCGACTTACTCCCGACATGTTGAGTCTATTGTAACTTGAGTTTCTTGATCTCATTGCATCGAACACGGACTGAAGGAAGGATATCGCTACATCTTTTTGGGGACTAACCTCGGGCTACCGCGAACTTGAAAGAGATTTATTGTCTTCTGCAAGGCCTGCCACGTCTCAAAGAATATGTCGTTACAAGTGATTGCAAACGGTGGCATGAATTACTTGATCGGCTCAATTTTAAAATAGAAGAGAAAATACTGGACGATGACCCTACAGGGAGATGATCAAATTCAACCAGGCCTAGATGCCTGCTGTTACTCCTGGAAAGACAAAAGCTAAAAACGGCCTTGGTTTGGGGATCATCGCTCTCACGTTCGTAGCATCGTTCCAGTGCCATTTGGCCCGTTTCCAACGCTCTCAAGGCATGGCTCCGCCCGTGGAGTGGGGGCTAGGGTCGCTGATGGGATCGATGATCTACGTTATTCCCTCTCCGGGGAAAGAGAAAACAGCCTCGGTCCATTGCCGTTTTCGGTTTTGATGCAAGCCCTGTCGAAGGCCCAAAAACGGCTTGCTTGACCGGCTGCAGCCACAGCAGCCCCGTCGAAAGGTAAGCAAGGCAGATTTTAGCACACGCTACGCAGGGGCTTAATGGCGGGGAGCTGACCACGTAGCGGATGCACAGGGCCATCATGCGTTCAGTGACACTTGTGACAAATGCAGGCGAGCAACTCAAAAGCCAAGAAGCGGTTTGTCAGCTCGGCGAGTCACTTAGCGGTGCGAGAGGAGAATTGCGGCAGGACAGTGAGGGGACCGAATGGGGTAATCATTGGCTGTAGTATCTGTGAGGTGACACGCTTAGCCCGCACACCATGTCAGCATCAAGTCGTAGTTGGGCAGACCGACCCGCTCCGCGGAGATCGCTTAGACCCGACCAGATGATCTGTATTATTTATTCGCCCTCAAAGAAGAAAACCTCCTGCTGCATTGCAGGTGTTGGCTGTAACTGAGCTTCCTGTCTCGCCTCACACACTATGAATACCGATGAGTTGCTTTGTGTACGGCGGCAGCCAAGGCAGATAAAACCGACAAGATGCGGCATTTTCTCAACTAACATTGCCGAAAGTTCATTCACCCATTGCTGCCTGAAACTCAAACCTGCGGCCGCGCCAAAGCAGTCATGCACTTTGCCAGCCGAATTGCACATAACTGTAGTACGTTCGAAGGAGGCCCGAGCGTTGATCAGTGACCAAATGACCCTCTTTATGTTGCTCAAGGCGCGTTTCCTGACGTGACATTTGAGTCCGGGAGGGGACGTCATTCCGTCGTTGCAGCCTGATGGTTCTTGGCATTGTGGATCACCATTGTGGACCATTCTCGCAAGTAGGGCTCTGATCGCAACAGCGCGTCCGCGATTACCTCAGCAAGCTATTACTACTACCGTAAGGTACCCTTGTGAGGGATAACCTTAGCTGAAAGTAGTTTAGACCCGGATACACTCCAACGAGTCAGCCCAGGCCAGCTCAGTGATTCAGCGAAATCAACTGTCGAACACGTACCCTGGCCTATAGAGGTAATTCAACAGTCTGCCTTCTCGCTTGGTAGCTCTTTTGCTGATGTATTTGGCGTTGATTAAGCCTCGAAACGTAACGCGATGGAGGATACTTCCTCGCCGACCGCCATGAGTTGCGACAAGCGCACCGACTTCGCATCATCGCTCCCGGCAGAGGAGGGACAGGTGATGAGGCCCATTCCACTTCCCGAGAAGGTATTGCCGTCCTGAAACGCTGTACCCTGCCTGTGTATGTGACTAACGTGCCATGTAGCCCGCAGTTATTGAGGAACGCAACGGCGAGATAGAATTTCGTGTCGTCAACAATGATGGTGAGCGGGAGAGTCTCATCATCCTGAGCGGGTTGAAATGCGTCTTCCAAAAGCAGCTGCCGGAGATGCCCAAGAGCTACATCGCGCGTCTCGTCTACGATAGAGCTCACATGTCCATCGCCATCGTGAAGAAGCCGCTGGCAGTAGTGGGAGGCATCACGTACCGGCCGTTCAAGCACCGCAAGTTCGCCGAGATTGTCTTCTGTGCCGTCTTGTCAGATGAGCAGGTCAAGGGGTACGGGGCGCACCTCATGTCGCATTTGAAGGACTACATCAAGGCATCATCGAACATGATGCATTTCCTGACGTACGCCGACAACTTGGCCATCGGCTATTTCAAGAAACAGGGTTTTACAAAGGAGATCACGTTGGATGACTCGATTTGGAAGGGGTGTATAAAGGACTATGAGGGCGGAACTCTCATGCAGTGCTCTATGCTCCCAAGGATTCGCTACCTGGAGCTGGGCCGCATGCTCCTCAAGCAGAAGGAATGCGTCCATGCCAAGATACG
>NOKP01000088.1:10235-41069 GCA_002682825.1 Neonectria sp. B-13 | reverse complement strand
AGTACCTCGGGTTGCGAGAGCTCTCTGCTCGTGAAAATCCGGTTTGCGACGCGTAGCAAGAACGATTTGGTCTCATCTCCCATCGTCGACGTCGATGTCGACGTCGTACCTGGATTGCCTGGTCCCCCTTGCTGTTGGCGGGCCAGGTCCAATAGCTCTGCGGCAAGGGCGAGCCGCTTCCACATGGGAGCGTTGAGCTTCGTAGCGTAGTTGCAGATGTAATGTATGAGCGCCAGCCCTTTTTCCGCGTGAGAATTATTGACATATCATGGTTGTGCCGTAGCCCTATGGCCATGCTCTGGTTATACTGATTAACCATGTGATGATCTCTCTTCACTTCGAGCAGGCCGTCGTCTGTAAAGCCGGTCTCCGGCACAAGTATCCAAGGAGCCCGGAAACGGCACAGCTGCGTTTTACACTTTGCCAGGCCCGCCTTCAAAACTTCCTTAATAGAGTACTTGACACACGTAGCAGTATGGTGGTGGACCTGGCAGCGAGATGCAACAAAGTTGGCCTCACGCTCAAACGCCGTCGATAACCACTCCGCGTCGTGCATCAGCTCAGGCTCGACCACAGTGGTCTTCTTGCCGCACTCTACCGCCTCCTTCGCCAGGGCCTCGTTCAGCGTCGCAGTAAATATATCGTCCACGAAGCTCTTGACCTTCGACCGGTATTCTCCCTCATCGGGATCGGCCATGTCGCGGACGAGATCTGATAGGGCCAGGTTGCCATCTAACCATAGTAGACCGTGTAGGTGGAGCGCCCCGCGGTCGTTAGTCTCGATGGTCGCATAATAATGGCTCACATTCCCGTAAACAGACGGTTGTCCGACACGAACGTAATGCTCGAAAAAAAAGAGAGATCTCGCGGAAGAAGAAGAGCGTTGAGCTAAGAGGGTCGTGGACCGAAAGGGTTGTCACCTGCAGCGATGTGCTTAGAGCACGAAGCAACGCTCTGGCGGCCTCATCATCCCGTCCCCTATGCGCCGCGAGCTTCAGCTTCACCGGGTTGTTGATGTCATTAGGATTTAAGGTAAACCAGATGGCTGTGAGGCTGAATGCCACTATCATCGACCAGATCTTCTTCCGCATAGATAGACGGCTCTCATTTGATAAAGGTTGCCGGTTCCCGTACAGTGAGAGTTCCTTCATAAGTGCAATAATGTCACCGTCTGTAGTCTTTCCCGTCTCGAACATCTCCTTTTGCGCTTCGCGCAAGCGTTCGGGCGTCAGCCTCTGGTGTATTCCCTCGACACGCCGAAAAGCCGATCGCTTCAGGCGGCCCTGGGCAATCCATCGATTCCGAGACCTTACCATCATGTTGAAGACAAGGAATGAAAAGGCAGGGTGTTGGGCGCAATGCCCGCCGTGCCGCTGCAGAACAACCTTGGCCCAAGATTCCAGGGTCATATCTCGTAGCAGGGGATTCGCTGGGTCTTCCGCCTCGTTCCGGTCCGCCACTCGTGGTCCGCCGCGGCCATAAGGGAAGCAGCTAGGGAAGGTTTTTGGGAAATACTCGGGGGAAAAGCCATCCGCGAACTCGCGACCATGTGATATTCGGATGAACGGACGCTCAGAGGAGCCATGAACCTGCATCGACGGGGCCTCGCCTGCACCACCTTCGTAGCTATCGTCGAACTGGCGCTCTGCCTGCAGGGCCAGACTGATGAACTCTAGCTTGTCCTGCTCTGCGAAGGCAGCCTGCTCGTCGATCGGGAACATCGCCGAGGAGCGCAGCTCAAACACCCGCTCCGACGTTTCCTCGGCCGTCGCCTCCTCCAAGCTAAGGGGTTGTTGTGCGCCATGCGACGCAGGCTCAGATTGTCCAGCGTTACATTTAGACCTTTCTGCTAGCTCTATCGCAATGTCCTCGACCGATGACACTTGACCAGGAGGGTCCTGCCCTCGATCTGTTGGTGGCACGATCTGTGCTGTCCGTATAACCTCTTCTGCAGTCTCTTCTTCCCTCACCATGCGTTGGTAGGCTTGTGTTGGCACATCGCTGCTGTCTTCAAAATCCCAACTTTCCATCTCCTCTTCGTTGATCACAATGTCGACGTAAAGAGGGTTGTTTGCTCGCAGCCACTGTAACGCTGTGCGGAGGGCACCAGGTCGAACGCTGAGCAGTTTACTCACATCTCGAGGCGTGGGCCGCTCTAAGCCGGTCCAAATCACATGCACCTGCTCCAATGTCGACACAAGTGGGTGCGGCAGGATCGTGGCAGCCAAAGACTCCACATCGTTGGGGAATACCGTGATATGGCCCGCGACGTGCTTCCGATATGTCGGGCCGGTTAGCTGGCCACGTTGGATGTTAAACTTGGTGATGAACCCGTATGCCGCATTGAGAGAGATCAGCTTCTCCTCGAGAGGGGTAAGGTCTTTCAGCTCCTTTGGATACCTATGCTCGCAGCCGATGAGCATCGTGCTCCCCATGCATGCCTCTGGGACTCTGCCTCGGTCGAAAGCCGCTCGACAGGTAAAGCATATCGACACTGCGGTCTCGCCGTCTCCCTCTGAGAAACATCTCTTACACATCAGTAAGTTGGTCATTGCTGAACGAATCTCATCAGGCAACGCCCTTTTCCAGTCGACATGGTCTAGATCCCGTGGCTTCTTCTGTAAATAGCAAACCGAGCATACTGCTATCTCCATGCTGCCTTCATCGTGGAAGGCTTTCAGAAAGGACTGGACTGCGTCGATCTTACGATGCGCAGGCACAGGGTTGCACCAATCACGGCGATTCGAGGCCGCTTGCTTCTCTTGGAAGAACTGCTCTACTGCTTGCATCAGCCTGCCTAGCGCTTCTTTTTGCCGCATAATCATCTCCATGGACATCAGGTCAGGAGGAGCTGCCTGCTGGGCCGGGATGGCGCCTGAAGGTCCATCTTGCCTTGGCTGACGACGTCTCCTGGTCATTGTCAGTCTTCGCGCGCTTAAGAGACCTCGGGTGCCCCAAGAAGGATTCATACTCCGGGTTTGGTAAATCCAGCTCCTGTCTCGCCTCCCTAGCTCGTCGACGGCGATTGCTCGTGTGCGACGCCAGCTCGTCTCGACGTCGAGCCTCCTCCTCTTGATTCTGGCGGTGTCTCTGCAGCCACTCTCTTTTCTCTTCGGCTTGTGGGTCGCGTTCTATTTCTCGTTCCTCATTTCGTATCCTCTCCTCTTCTTGTCGGCGGCGTTCTTCTTCCCGCTGCCGAATCCTCTCCGCTCTTTCCTCCACTCGTTGGCGGCGGCGCTCTTCCTTCTGCAGCCATCTCGCCGTCTGTCGCCGATCTTGTATCGCCTCCCGCTCGCGTCGCCTTTGCTCTCCAAGCCGCTGCCGCGCTGCTTCCCGTATAGTCCGGCTCTCATCACTTTGCGGTCCTGTTCTCGTCTGCTGCTGCTGGGTAGGCAGTTGTGTCTGTGGTGGAGTGGGTAGGAAGAAAGGATCATCATGTGATTCAGCCATGCTGGAGTACTTAGCGAGGCTCCTGTTCAAATATATTGCCATATAGCGATAAATCACGTTACTCAGTTCTATGTCAATGACTCTAGAGGTTCCTTAAAACGAACTTTTTTTCTAGAAAGGAGACATAATGGAGAGGTCTAAAGGAGCATAACGACAGATCACTGTCAAAAGCAATACCAGTCGCTGAACTTCTATTGATGTTTTACATAAGAAAAACTGTTATAGCTATCTATAGCAATCGCTGCTATCTATAGCAGTTGCCGCTAGAAGACGGAGCTGTCATTAGGATACGAGGAATTATTTGCTTTTTCCTTTTCAGCTATAATGCTATTTCAGCCATGATGCTATTCACATCTACCTGAACTGTTAGTCTCTAATGCCTTAGGCATCAACTATTGTTTCTTTCTTCTATAATAAAATACAGTAGCAATATACTGCATCGACGTCAGGGTCAAAGCAGTATTAAAAGCAGTACTAAAAGCAGTATTTATCTACACAGCAAGCCAACATTTCCCACTGAGGAAGACTCAACATTCTCTTCTTCTTTGCCCTTGGCTCTCCTGAACTCATTTCACTTACAATATTGCGCATGATTCCATGACAACCAACATGGCTTCTTCTTCCTCGGCCTCTGTCGTTTACCCGATACCTCCGCTGCCAAACAAGCGTGGGCAGGGAGCGATCGGTGCGGATCTCATCATCACCTACCATTCCGACCTAGAGCAGTGCGAAATCCTCCCAGCTGGCTCACGCTATACGAATGCAGGGAACTTCAAGGCCGGGACCTTCCTGCCTTTTATCCAGCCTACATTCATTCTCGACCTCTATCCGCGCCTTCTCAGTCCTGAAGATGGCGAGATCTCGGGGCTTCCTTTGCTACTCTCCATGTTCAACGCCGGAGCAAGAACGGCGACCTTGGAGGAGGACTGGGAGGGGAAATGGTTCACTATAGTCGCCCGACTTTTTCCAAACAAACTTACCTTCTATGGCGTGAGGTTGGATGGATGGGAGACAGAAGAAACTCAATCTGCGCAGGTTGCGCTGGCACTGCCGCGTGATGGCGGCTTGACTCCGTACGTCCTCTCACGTCGTATTCATACTAGTCATCGATGCTTACAATCCCATAGTATTGTCCCTCGACTCCTCGGTGGTAGCGATGAAAGTGCCCCCTGGCCAAGCTCTTCAGCACATATATCCCTTGCCGGTCCTGTCGATCTAGACACCTTTCATATCAAGGAGGATGTCTGGCCAGAGCCGCTGAGCAAGACTTCGGTGTTCATAAAGCTGGGTTCTTACTTGGTGCCAGAGAACGACCGCCCTCCTCACAAAGGCGTACACGTATGCCACGTCCTCCTCCTCTTCCCGGTAGAGCAACAACCATGGCGTTCTCTACTCGGGTGGATGCAACAAGCCGTGAACCCCTTTCCTAAAGGGTCGTGGATTGTATGCAGCGGTCGCGTCTTGGGGGTCCTTAACCGCGAGCTTATCCAAGGCCCTCAAGTCATTGATTCCACCGTCCGGATCTTGGTAATTCTCCCCGACGATTGGGAATTCGTTCGGCAGAGTGCCCTGTCTACACATAATACATCCATGCCCACATCGTCAAATCCTGTCAATGAGTCGCCTACGCCGCCACGGCCAGCTGGCCCTGGGGGCGTTGCGAGCAGAAACCCATTCTCGTCTCCAATCCGCGGTCAAAAGCATTCTCCGCAAAGGAAAGCTGTTTCTCCGACACTGCCATCAAAGCAGTCAGATCGCGAAGCGACCAAACCGCCAGCCTGCCCTGGAGAAAAACATACACCACTGAATCCAACCACAGCTGACGTCGATCCAGTGCTTCCAATTCCAAGTTCAGGTATGTCTCGTCCCTTCCACACCTATCACTTCAGCTGACTGGCAATTCAGATAGCGATCGTACGGACGGTGGTTCAGACACAGAGCAGTTGTTGGACAATCAACTCGCTCCTACTCCCCCTACTCCGACACGTAAGAGGAAGAAACAAAGCACTCCCGAGCCAATCAGAAGCAAGAGAACCACAGCAGGAAAAAAGAGGGCACAGTTATACGACTAGATTCCCGGCATTGACCGAAAAGACAACCTTCCCTTGCTTCTTTCCAAAAAGTCATCAATAATAACCCACAAGACCAGCTTAAAAAGCCTTATATTCGTCGTGATCTCCCAACATCAAGTATGTGAGGACTTCCTCCTTCCTAAGCTCGCATTGCATCCCGTTATTAATCTCGAAGACCCCGGAAGAAGACCATTCTATAACGGTACTGGTATCGCCGCTTGGCTCCTCCTTAAATCCTTGCGCATCCTGGCTGTTTGTCGGTCTAGATCGATCGAAGCCGGACGTTGTTGCGGCCACGCGACTTTCCTCGACCTTGCGTTGAGGAACGCAGTCGACCTTGTGCGCTGTCGAGTCATCCGTATAGTGCAGTAATAAAACTGGACGTTGATAATGTAACTTAAAGGATAATAAACATATGGTATTAATCACTTAGATTTTGCTAGTCTAGCAGCCAGAGATCAACAAATCTTATAAAAATCACTCTCCCCGAGTTACAGCCAATAACAACAGACAATCCAGATACCTTTGAACATCTAGAACGAAATGCCACCGGTAACCAAAGCAGTCTCTTTTTCTGCCACATAATCCAGCACTGATCTCCACTAATCCCAATGCCAGAGAGGCAGTTGGTAAAAGGTATAGTGATGTTTTCAGGTGATAAAACAGGACTATTAATAGAGATAGCACCAGAATCGGTCAAGAGGCATGAATTCTTAGGGTCAAATTGCAGTTGAGAGGAGGAAATGCCAGCTACTTCTCGAATGCATATGCCATCATCAATGCGCCAGAGCCGGATCGTCTCATCGTAAGAGGCCGAGGCCACAAGGGTCGAGTCGTGCGAGAAGGCTACTGACCTTACCGAGCCCGTGTGGCCCTTGAGCTCTTGGATGCATGTGCCATCATCAATGCGCCAGAGCCGGATCGTCTCATCGTGAGAGGCTGAGGCCACGAGGGTCGAGTCGTGTGAGAAGGCTACTGAAGTTACTGAGCCCGTATGGCCCTTGAGCTCTTGGATGCATGTGCCATCATCAATGCGCCAGAGCCGGATCGTCCTATCGTAAGAGGCTGAGGCCACGAGGGTCGAGTCGTGCGAGAAGGCTACTGACATTACCGAGTCCGTATGGCCTTCAAGGATCTGTTGACATTGGTCCCAATTGTCTTCTGGTTCTGGTGCATAAGATATCCACTTTGGAGTCTGATCTTGAAAAAAAGCGTTTCGTACAGCACTATTCTTTGGCGTAAAGGCAAGAACTGAGGAGTAGATCTGAAGAGGCACAGAGTTAATAGTTGATATGTTGGTGAGGATGAATCGCTGCGCGTCTTGGAGAAAGTCCACTAGCTTTCCACTTCCTTCTAGCTGAAATATCATTTGTATACCCAGTCCTCTGCTTCCTAATACCTACTTACCTTGTGAACTGCTTGTAAGTCCTTGATAATAGTAAGGCTTTCTGAAGCTCTTCCAATTAGGCTTAATACTTCTAGCCAGTGGAGAAAATGTTGCAATAAGAAGTTGTAGACTGGTCCATTGTCATTAACCCACATGTCGGCTTGTTGTATGTGATAAACCCAGTAAAGACAAGCGTATTGTATCTCGGGAAGGATATGTGAACTGATGTCCTGAGGGCTGATAGATGCACGGTCTGTTCCTGGCTGTACGAGCATGCACATATCCGTTTCCAGGCATTTGTTCATAACATCAAGGCAGTGTATTGCCAACCGATCATGAACCTGTTTCTCATCTACCCAGAACAGATGCTCGGCATGCTTCCTAGGGTCCACCAGGAAGTCGCGGAAGGAGAGATGTAGCATCCGGACAGGAGATTGCTCTGATGGAGGGATGCTCAGGACCGAATGAAGCAGGTCTAGTTGGTCATTGATTATCTCTTTCTGTGTGTTAAGAAGTCGTCCGAGGGCAGATATAGGGAGGGGGTTCCCTAGAACCACAATAGAGCCAACGATATGTCGAAACCGCTCAATGAGATTGTCCCGTTGCCGGTTCTCCAAGCCGTCAATCAGCCTGTTGAGAACAGGTAGATAGGTAGGGCTGAGTTGTGATATCTGGCTTTCTATTTGAAGTTGCAAAACTTCCCTTAATTGCTTGTTGGGATTACCAAATCTGCGATCGGAAAGAAAACGACAGACTGTAGTAGCGAAAATAAAGAGAGGAACAGCCATCTTCACCAGACGTTGAACATTTTCTTCTCCAGGCCAGTCGAGTGGTAGGTGTCGATCTTTAGACACAGATGAGTTGTACTCCGTCTTGATTTTCACAAGCTCGTGGTTGAAAAAGGCAGAGATATCATGCTCAATAATACCAGATGGTATTTCATGAAGTACAAGATCTTGGTATGTGCCCTTCACAGCGTGAAAGCCAAGTCGAATTGGCAGCTCTGGCCTGCTCGTGACAAGGACCCTTAGTTTTGGAAACTGCAGATCTTTCGTGCAAGAGAAAAGATTGATGAGAAGTTTGACATCCTCATCCCGGTCGCATTCGTCAAGAGCATCAACAATAACCACTAAGGGAACTGATGATCGAGCGTCTTGAGCAGTGTTTCCCAGCGGCTGCATAATAAGCCTCTTAAACTGCTCTCGTACTGCCTTTCCAACAATGCTAGGATCGGCATCGATAGCAGCCTTGATATGTGGAGCGATAGCGGCTTCTCTCTCGGCCAACTGGGCTGCGAGTGTTGTGAAGAACTTTGCTAAGCTTCCTCGGTCAGCCTCTCCTCTCTTGAAGAAGAAGCTGGCACCAAGACGGCCTGAGCTTTCAAAAGACCGAGCAACCGTACGGGATATAGTAGACTTTCCCGTGCCAGCCATGCCGTTAAGCCAAAAAATAGCCTTGGCATTAGGGTCCTTGGCCCATTCCTGTATTTGTCGGAGGAGGTCGACCCGGGTATTTTGCAGGCAGGTCGGGTCGTGTTCCTCAGCACGAGAGTCGTAGCTTGCCCCTTTGGCGACAGGGAGTCGGTCGAGAGCGGTTCTCTGGTCGATGTCAAGAATAATCGCGCTGAACTCTTATCTCATTAGCCTAGTGCATCACAGGCTGGAGGGTATTAGGACTGACGTCTGGTCAACTTGCAGGGCTGAAGAGATGGCCTCAGTGCACTGCCTGAGGCCATGGATAAGTGTTTCAACTTCCTTGCATTGAAACGGCCATTTCATAGCATTTAAGCCTGCCTTTCTCCCGGACTTAGTTGTCTGTCCAGAGGCAAGTAGTTCGTCCAGCCGTCGAAGTTGGGCCTCGCTGTTTCCCGTTGCGACAAAGAGTGCCCTGGAACCCTTGAGCCTTGCACCCTGCGGACCATTTAGTAAATCGTCAGCATTCTTCAATGCTAAATGCAGGTGGGTTGCTTCTTGGGACAGTCGCGCTTTGTCGTCTTTAGCGTGTTTGACGTCCTGGGCATATTGCACACAATGCCTAATCACATTGGCGGACAACTCAACAACTGCGATGACGTTGGCCGCAACACCGAGTGCCTCCATCGTGGTCGGGCAATGAATTCACGTGCTTCTGCGCTCATGAGTTATTGTAAAAGATCTTTGACCACCTTGACTGTTGAAAGTAAATGAGGGGTTAGCGAGGCTATGCGATGGCTGCCTGTGTGATCTCTATTCTAATTGGGTCAGGA
The DNA here is from genome assembly GCA_002682825.1 of Neonectria sp. B-13. Classification (NCBI taxonomy): domain Eukaryota; kingdom Fungi; phylum Ascomycota; class Sordariomycetes; order Hypocreales; family Nectriaceae; genus Neonectria; species Neonectria sp. B-13. The sequence goes on along the minus strand of NOKP01000088.1, from coordinate 31,915 downwards.
TCGTGTACCACCTCACACGGTATTGTGAGCTGCTGAACATCCACATCACATAATATCCCGAGGCAAAAAAGTGATGGGACGTAGATTCCACATTTCAAGTGGGACGGCCCGTCCCTAGTGCTGCTCAATCCGTTTTTACCGCTCTCATCTATGTCGTCGCCAGCATCGGCTAGTACTTGGATGGAGACGGCGGTCCAGGAATGAGCGGAGGAACAATTTTCCAGGCAAACGAGCCAATCAGACAAGTTAAGCAGTGGCGTGCCAACAATGTGGACACCATAAATATCGTCCGTGCGGAAAAGCATTTAACACTGAATTGGTGACATTCGTCGTGGTCTTTCCTGGACCTAGAAGCGGCCCTTCTTCACCAGCTTAATTATGCTAGAACAGTTCCTCCAGGCTTCCTTTGGCGGGCCGCTTGCCGGACCGGTCCCTCCTGTTATTAATACTTTGTTATATATATTTATTGGCACCGTCCATATTGTTATCGATATGGATAAGCATAACAATAAATATGCCCATAACAATAAATATATATTGATTACTGAGATGTCTGCTCGGCGCGAAGTGTAAAGCGCCTTTAAAAAGTACGAGATGTAAAATCAGCATTCCCTACGCGGGGGTAGACGAAGACATCAGCCAGTGCACTCAATGCAAGGCTGCCTTGGTGCCTAACTCCGGAATCCAACCCCGCCTTCCGAGTTGAATGCTACTCTCGACACTCACCATGTGTATTGTCTCCAAGAACCTTTATCTCTTCGATGGATTGTCCCGTGGTTAACTACTCAGAGCCTCCTACTGTACACCCACCTTAGGCCTAGCTCCCTGCCTGTCGCCTCTCGCTATGTGCAGTGCACTGGGGAGGATAGGCAATCTGTTTACTGCTCTCCTTACTGCATGCGGGGTTTCAGTATACAGGAGAACGCCGCCCTGCGCAAGCAAAAAGCCATCCAAGACGTTGTTCGGCGCCACAATCTAACAGTCTCCAACTTCTCTGACCAGAAACTCGTCCGAATCCTACAGTGTTTGCTGAGATTAGGAGCATTCAGTTCTGCAGCGGAGACAACCAGGCTGCCAAGACGCAGGTATTGCAGGCTCGATTAATGGTCAATGCTGGGTAGGGAAGGGGCTTCCAGCCTAGCTGACAGACAAAGCACAATAGGCGGAAGTTATATAATGACCTTGACCTCGAGACTTTTCTCATAGGCAACTAACTAACATCTTAATCAGCTAATACGAAACGTCTCTATTTCCCTCATCCAATTCCATTCTTTCTTTGGCAGCTCGCCGCAGTGAACAGAAAGCAGGCCAGAACGAGACCAGGTATCAGACCTACCATACTTTTATAGGCGAATTCTCTTTATTTTTAACATTCATTCTCCCTGCTTGTGCCGCCTCTGTCTCTAGTATCATTATATATTCGCGCTCTTTCTCTCCATTTATCTTCTTCTATAACTTACTTCCAGCCCTACTATGCCCCTGCCTACCCTTCAGCCGCCGCACCAGCAGATCAGATGGCGCGTCAGGATATTTGAACAGAAGTTTGGTGCCTTTTGCCTCCACGAAGAGCTCTGGATCGCGAAAGTCCTGCGATCCTGGTTGGCGTGTCGCTGCGAGAATGTTGTCCTACAGTTGCTGCAAACCTTGCGGTGGTAAGAAATAGGACATACGTAGTTGGCTCCGATAGCTAGGGGTCTCGAGCAGACGATCCTCCACCTGGGGAGCACGGTAGGTAGCTAATGCATGACGATAACTTGCCGGTAAGTGCTGGAGTCGATCAGCATCATAGACTTGACGGACAGCGGGATACTTACCCCTTATGCGTTGAGGTTTTTTGCCTCAAAGCACACTTTTTTGCTTTTGTCCACTGCTTAATTGACCCCCATTGGGTGCTAGACACGATTACAATCAAATGAAACGACACTTTTCAGGGTGATCCAGGGTTTAACTTACGAGGGCGTGCCTGAACGATTGAAGCGGCTTTGGCGTCATTCGACCTTTTCTGTCGACAATACATTGATGCGTTGTAGTCATTTCCAGTGCCCTCCTGCTTTTTGTCTGAGTAATTACATTTTTATCGTGTTGACCTCTTCAACTTATTGTCTATGGCACAACTGTGGTTCAAATAACAACCGGTCGTAGTGGAAGTGGTCCGTCAAGATTCAGGGTTGGCGAAGAGTGAGAACCTGGCTAGTGAGGGCAGGCTCGTTACCAGGATCTTAGAGGAGGCAAAAGAAGAGCAGCTCATGTCCAATTCCATGAGCTGCTTGGGTCACAATCGTGTCAGGTCTCATCAGAAAAATAACGCCTTCTAATTTTCTACTTATCAGGGTTTGCTTGCAGTCAAGTAAGGACTTTCTCAAGCCAAGTGCGAAAGTCGCCCTGAATCCAAGTCGCGAGGCGGCGAATGACGGCGACGATGATGAGAAGACCGTCAAGGCTCTTCGTATCTCCGATACTGATGTGTCCAATAATGTCCTGAGATCCACGATGTAAGTACTTCGATAGGGTCAAGCCACACCACGCCAGAATAAAAAAGATGGCAAGACAGGAGACTTACAATCTTATTCCCGCAGTCGCATGCAAAGAATAGCTTCCATTCGTGCTCAATAACGATGACGACCGGAACCGGGATGAGTAGTTCTGTCTTGCCACTTGTTTCCCCATCCTCTTGATCGTTCTTCTTGTCCTGTATCTCCTCTTCTTGTGCTATTGTTCGTCGCAGAAGTTGCTGCATTCGCGTGTACCAAGCAGCTATCCAGATTCCAACTTGTAGCCTTGCCTCCTGTAGACCATTGGCACCTGTTTTTGTCTCAATGGACACGGCATTGGCAGCGAAACGGATAGGGTCGTAGGCCGTCTGGTTGAGGTGATGGGAATGGACGGGGAGGTGTGCGAGGGCACGACGAATAGAGAGGTCCAGAGGATCACCGTCTTCTGGGTGGAGAGCAATACCGTAGTCGACCATCTTAGAGCCGGCGACGTCGTAGCACGAACCCTCTTGCATCGGAGGAATGAAGGCAGGGCTGATGCGGGAGGATGTAAGGACATGACGGCGGAGGAGAGGTTTCTTGGAGGGCTTGAGGGCGATTTTGAGGAGGGGCGAGTGCACATCAGAATTCCAAGCCGCTTCTGATGCGTTGCTCGAGCGGCAGAACTGGGCGTCGGCTTTGATCTCCAGCAGTGTCTCGAGCTCACGCGAGGCTGTTGATGAGTCGTATGGTTCGTCTTGCTCGGAGAAGTAACGCGCTTTGACGCCTGGGACAAGCCCTTGAACAGCCTTCTTAAGTCCTTTGGGTATAAATCTTTCTCGATCGACGGCCAAGTCATAGATATCTCTGTAGAGCTGTCGGATCTCGATAGGAAGCTGTGCGTCGGCATCATCAGCAAACTCGGCGAATTCGACCGGCTTTCGGAGCATCTGTAAGGTGAAGGTTTTCACAGGGCTGGCTGAACGGCGTGTTGACTTTCTTATTGAGGATGTTTGCGACGTAGATGACTGCGATATAGAAGGAGATGATTGGACGAGAGGGACGCTCCTAAGTGGGATTCTGCGTGATACGACCGATAAGACCGAAGACGATGACGCGCTCGGCGTCTTGTCCGGGTCTTCTTCAAGGTGACTCAATTCATCTCCATTGTCAGTCCCCTCCCCTTCCTCCTGCCGGTGATCGGGTCGTTGTCTCTTTCGGGGTGAACCTGACCTGATGCGCGAGGGCGGAGTCGACGGCGGCGGCGTGACCATGTCGGATGGCACTTTCAAAATAGAATGGATATGAGAATTCGGCGCGTCAAAGTCTTTTGCACCGGTCGGAACTGGCTGGTCCAGGATCGCCTCATCTAGCCACCGCTGGACGTAATATCTCAAGTCGGGAAGACCGTCGTTAGGCGCTGGCATGGCCTGAACGGGTTTCGGCCTGACTCTCTAGTTTCGATTGACGTGACAGTTATCTTGTAAAAGGTGGCCTATGCGTAACGTGGCGGTTGAGTAGAGCGCGCGCGGGTATGGAGTTGAGGGGATTGCTTCGTGAATTTATTGCCAGGGATTGGCGTTCTCGTGGTAGTGTCCTCGTTCACACGTCTGGTGTCGTCATCTTTTTTAGACTCGGTTTCCCGGAGCAACAAGGATTTTGCCACCACACACCGCCTACCCCGTTGACTGTCATAAGATACACCTACGTACCGCGCCCCACATAACCCCGTCCAAGCCTAAGGTACATGGAGTGACTTCAAGCACCGGCGAAAACAACCATATTGTTATGGGAGTGTAATGTAGTTCCATGTAGACATGTCAGTCGCCGAGACTTATAACACTAGCAAATTTAGATGGTGATAAATGTACATTTGATTTGCTTTACTCCAATTGGTTGGGCCCCTGCTCGTGACACAAGTGTTGCCTTCCGACAATCAAAGGGATCTGTCACCCAACATCACGTCCAAGTTAGCGCTGAGTTCTGAATAAAGATTAGCGCATCGACTTCGACTCACTAATGTTCAATCTGGTTTAGATTTAACCGGTGCCTTAACACCCTCGCCCCACCAGCCGAGCATCCGTTCTATCTTCATTTCCATTCATCCCAACGACGCATAACATCACCCTCAGCGATGAGATAATCCCCAACTGATTTACGAGACGAGAAGAAGCGCCGCTCCAACCTGGTTTACTCGCGCTGCCGACTTTTGCCAGTCAACGGGCCCCCCGTCCAGAAGGTACGAGTGGCGGGCATGGGCGACTTGCACCCCCCCTAGTACTTTAAAGCTTGAGAAGTACTTGCTCACGGCAATGAGGTTGGGTTGCACTTGGTCGACGCGGCGTAGGTGGCCTAGATGGGACAAGGAAGAGGGCGAGGAAGGGATCACGACTACCGAAGTGATCTCGCCTACCAATTGGCCCGCTGAGGAGCTAATGGAACTCGGTTTGGGCTGAGCTTGAAATTATGTACAAAGTCTCCGACTGGCGGCCAGTCTAGCTCTACGCTGCTGATACACTTTAGTGATATGCATGGGTCCTCACAGTCTTCCCGCACTTTCCCTCACCCCAGGCCTTACACACTACATCTATCAGGCCAGGCCCTAGGGTTTCTTCCTCAAGATGGCCTCCCGCTTCGAGCATATTCTTCCCTTAGCATCGCCCGCCGTCCAAGAAACAGCCACTCGAGGGAATGATCACCTCTCGTAACTACGGGCGAGTTTCTATACCGGATATATCACTTAATACAGATGAGAAGCGCTTGGCTTTCGGTCTACGGGTTGCGCCTCAATGCGATCGACGGGTAGCAGACTTGGGACAGTAAAAAGATAAAAGTCGTCCATGCAGCTTCACCATCGTTTAGGCAAGATTCATCGCTCCGCAGGCTGCGTGGCGATGTAACTCTCAGCGTTTGCACCATACGCGTATATTCTATAATCAACGCCCCCTAGATATGTTTCTTGTGAATAGCTTCATGAGCTGAGATCGTCAGAGAGTGGCGAAGAGGGGGAAAGTCGGACGTATTGCCAGCTATAGTCATTCAATATAGAGTTCTCCGAGGATGCCGGCTCCGGAAAGCTTAGGCCTCCTCCTATGGCTTGGGGCAGATCGGGATCCGAGATTCCTCTATCAGCTGACGACCTCACTGAAGCCTGGCTATCTATAGTAATCTCCACGATTAGCTGGCCAGTTGAGGATGATATGTTCCAATGCTGTGCCACTCACCCTCTGGTGTTGGGAATACAAATGATCGCTCTGCCGATGTGACTTTGTCTACAGCGGGGACATTGGAAACGTGGGTTGCCTCTGATTCTGCAACTTCACGAGCAGCTCGAGCTTCGGCTCTCTCAGGGGCGTTCTCCTCGAGTATGGAAAGCCTTGTTTGATCATTTTTTGGCCACTTGCCTTTTTTGCTATTAACAAAGCAATTTCGTCCTCTTCACGGACCGCTTCAGCTTCAGCCACCTGGGCAGCAGCAACTCTTTGTGCTACAGCAGCTTCTTTCGCGTCCTTGGCAGCTTGTTCTTTAGCATCCTGAGCCGCTTGCTCCTCAGCTTCCTTCATAGCTCGATTCAAATCCAAAACCTCGTTTCTCGGAGCAGGAGCTCCGGGCCTGCTATCGGTGATGACCCGGAGGATTTCCACTAGTTCATTTTGTTGAAGCGATTCACCCCTTCCAGGCACTTCCGAAGTTTGAAGCAGCAACATGGTCTTCAGAAGTACCTTGCTGAGGGTATTGGGAGTTCCAATCTCAGAGAGTGCCTGCTCCACAGTTGAACGGGTAACACTTTCCGTAAATGCGAGAATGCGAGGCTCAATATACACGACTATTCCCGGCAGAGTGCTCAAAGATAACCGTGACTCTTCCATGATATCAATCAAAAAAGGTAAGCTCAACTTATCGCCCAGTTTGATCATTTGTCTTCTTGCCAGATCACGAAGAGACGGCAATTGAAGGGATTCGGCCGCAACGTACGTGCGAAGCACAGTTGCAAACTCGATTGCATACCTCTTGGTCGTAGTCTCTCCCTGCGGCTTCAGGCACTGATAGCTGCCGGTAGCCAAGAAGTGGATAAGAACATGACCAGTGTCGTAGGCGATATCGTCCAAATGAAGTTCGCGGAAAGACGAAGAACGACAGCCTGTCGCCATGTCTCGGGAAGCGAGCTCTGCGCTCTGATGCAGGAGTGCACGAGGAATGTAGAGAGTCCCATTTCCTTGAAAGTATACCGCGCAGACTTCGCTTGCATAAGGTCTAACACATCGTCAGTTGCATGGCACTCAAAGGGAGCGAAAAGAATCTGACGAGTGCTCCGGCCTGCGGTCTTTGTCCCCGTCCATACTACCTAGCTCGCCATTCTGAAGGAGGGATATGGACCCTCTTTCCTTGCTTTCCAAACTAATGGGCATGTTTGCGCCGGGAGCTAGATGACAATAGCTGTCAATACAACTAGAAATATAACACAAGTAATTACGAATTATTTCGGCTTTGACACAAAGTCTGGATACAGAATCATGACAATCGGGCTTCCTCAAAAATGAGGGCTCTACTTGCAGGTAATGTGCTTTCTGACTGGTAATCAACTGCTCACTATTGGTCAGATCCCCGCATGAACGCCATAAAGCAACCTCGGAAAGTCTCGAAAGCACGCGTCACTTTTAGTGACGTCTGTGTTATAATGTGAAGGTTATTCCGCCTTCGGGGACAGACCTCGTTGGGCCTAAAAATACGCTAAACTATTTAAAGTTTCAGCCTCTTGGTCCTGGTAGAATCCCTTCCTGTATAATCGATCATGTCATCGGCAGGATAATGTCCTATAACCTCTCCCCGGTCCCTGATATCCGCATCTATCGGCAGAATATTCATACTGAACCTCCCTCGACTGACAGACTTTCTCGGGGATCCCCGACCATGTCAGGATCGCCGCCCACCAGAGCAGGCAGCAGCGTGAGGCATTTGTGGGATGGCTTTCATTGTCATGGAGCAGCCTTTATTAGAAACATTCCAATTACCTCTAGAATTTGGCTCGCGGCTGTCGAAAGTAACTGCATTGGATTTCAGGCATGGCAAAAGCTTAGTTGGGCCTCCAATGACGCTATACCCTCATCGATGCAAATTTCAAGTTAACTAAGATGTTGCTTTCGTAAACCTTCTCCAGAAAAGGTTCTCGTTTGAATCTCCCCTTTCCAGAGTGGATTAGCCCTGTGTAAAAATAAAACCGCTCAGTAATTGTCTCAACACCTTTTGTCGAACCCCAGCCTATAATTCACATGATACCGAGGATGCTGTCGACCGATGATCCCGATTTGCAAGGACTTGATGTAACTGACTAGGATTGCTCCGATTAAGACTCCGAAAATGGACTGCCAAAGTGCAGGCCGTCGCATATCATCTCCGAAGACTCACCCACACGAACCATGGCCCACTCAACTCAATCGCATATTTAGACAGCTGCCAGCTATGGCTTCACTGTCCATACTAACAGTCGCTCAGTACTGAACGGCTCAGATCGCCCCGGACCGGCTGAGGTCTTTAACGCTGAGCGAGGCAATCCAGCCGATTCTTCTCTAGAGGTCTTCCTCGAATTCTAGGCTCTGGCTGCATCACACGGAGACACGCAGATACACTGGGTACCTGGTCACACGAATATCCCTGGCAATGAGTACGCCGACGCCTTAGCTAAAGCGGGATGCTCTCAGCCCGAGCCAGCAGAGGCCCGGCCGACGCTGGCATATTTGCGAAAATCGCGGGGTAAAAGCCAAAGGACGCTTTTGGAACTTGGTGGGACATGTCCGTTCCCGAGCAGTATAAAAGACTTAATCTCATGGCAACAACAAGCTGTTCGCTGGAGCTCTTACTCCCACGCGTAGCCTTGCACCATCTGCTTGCAGCAAGATCCCTCCACGGGACCTCAACAAGTTCGTCGAAATGGCAAAAACAAGCGCTTTCTTCGAAAGGATTTGCCCTCGCTACTAAGCGAGGCTATCCTAGACCACACTCGTGTGCCTGTTCTCTTTTCTTACTCTCCGCTTCTTGTTCTTCTTCTTAATCAGCCAGGGTCGGCCAGCCGAAGGTTGCCTAAACACTCCTCGACCGACCGGGACCACTTGAGGCCGCATTACGCAGCTGCGCGCCATGGATCTCTTCCCGGTGCCCTCAAAAGAGTGGCTGATATCGCGGCTTTACTAATGCGTAGGTATATCTTACTGACCGGCGATAAGCCCGACATATCACGCCTTTGAGCTGATGCCACCACGCAGCCGTAGACATTAGAGAACATAACTTAGCACGTCCTGTTGCCCCATAGGCGACTCTGCTAGTGGTAATTATAATAGGGCCCAGAATTGTTAGAAGATGGCTATGAGTCCTAGGCCTAACTAGAACCCGAGGCGCCAGCCTAGCCCTTACAATGATGTATGGCAGAGGGCTTGTGCGGTGCAATGCTTTGAGACATGGGACAGAAAAACAATCCGGTCGAAGATGGTATGGACAATCTAATTGCCGCCCGAAGGCGAAGCAAAGTGCGGGGTCAGTACCGCCTTAGTTGCCACGCGACGATCGCACCCTCTAAGATTGCTGCTGGTGTTGTGTCAGCGGAGGCAGCCATGTTCTGATGATAAGAACATTCGCCGCGGAGTTATCGGTTCACCCATCTCGAACCAGAAACGTAATCCCATGTAGCATATAGACATAGGAGAGGGTATTTCACAGTGTACCACTGCTGGAGTCATATGTCGAGCTCCTTCTTGACGTCTACCAGAGTATGACAATGTGCAGTGACCACAGTATTTGAGGTAGTATAGTATCATGTAGAGAGAGTACTACACCTGAGAGCCTCGTGCTAGGCTGGCCGGCTTGTTATGGGCGGGGTAGTAGTCAAGGGGCTCATCCGTCACAAAGGCAATTCCACTCACTCTTGGCTCAACCCCTTAGCTAGAGGAGTGATGGCGTACTGAATACCGGAGTTCCCGGCTTCTCCACGTTCCTCTACTCCAGGGCATTTGCGCGTTGTGGACGCGAAACACGCTGGACGTGGCACAAAACAGGCTGCTGCCCCGACAGCCGTATCCTCTGAGAGCCCAAAAGCAGATTGCGACAGGAGCAGCACTGTAGTAGAGTCGGCGTGGATGATTGATTATCTTTGTGAGATGCATAGCGGCGTGACTGCCTTCGCGCTTGAGAGCTCATCTGGATTCATCAAAGTCCAGTTGCTCTGCATTTATCTCTTATGAATGGCTGCAAGGGCACTTGAAATGGCTAAGCCCGGACATTGTTGCCGTGGCGTGTTCCAAATGACACTTCTTATCCCACTGCGATTGACTGTCTGATTACTACGTTTGCCGTTTTAATGGTCAACAACGGCGAAACCCTTGGGGGAACTCCGTATGCGCTATCCCTACCTGTCTCCCTCCATAATTCATCTCTCCAGTAGCAAACTGCGGGTCACTGTCCGAATCCCGAGACCACCCCAGGGCCCTTTGGGGGGCATCCTCACTACAGGAGCTTTCCTTCCCGGGAATCGCAGCCATCCATTTGTCTCCCCTGTTTGGTCCACTTGACTGCTTCCTGGTGGTCGGTGAAAGCTCCGTCGGATCGAAGCCTTATTGGAACTAGCCCATCACGCTTTGAGCACGGGCTTAATTCATACGTGATACACGTGAAGCGCGTTGGACCTGCCCTGAACTTTGCGACATGGGAAAATATCATTTTACCTTTTCATAGGACATTGCAGATTGCTGTGTGTCATTCACTGATAAGTTTGGGCTCTGTTTAAAGCATGGAGCTGTCTTCTGATGAGGTGATGCAAGACCTCGTCCTATTTTGTGCCATCTCCCACAGCGAATCCTAGTTTTGTGTTTACGTTCCTCTAGCCCAATATCGAGACGGACAATGAGCTTTCGAAAGCGCAGACATTCCGTCTTGGAGAAGCCTTGTGCGCAATGTCCCTTCACAATTTCGTTAAGCGGCAAGCCAGGGAAGGTGAGGCCTGAGCGACCAAAAAAAAAAAAAAGAGGAAATGCGACGGCCAAGCAGACCAAGGTGGGATACAGAGCCAAACTCTTCTCTTCCCCTTCGCTGATGCGTTCAACATGTATACTATTCAACCTCAACGCAAATGGCGAGATACAACTCAGTCCAGGTGCCTCATTCGTGAGTATTGAACCGTTTGCTCATAGATAAGAGACTCATTGACACAGCTTGGCAGTGAATAAGGCCAGGTATTACGAGCACAGCTTCGTATATAAAGAAGTTTGAGGATGCCTGGGTTGCCTGGATTGTGGAAATTCGGGCTGCGGATGAGCACCACGCCTACGCACGCGTAGACTGGATGTACTGGCCAGATGAGCTGCCAGCTGGAACGGTTTGTGATAACAAAAGGATTCAAGCGCGTCAGTCATACCACGGTCGTGATGAGCTGATTGCATCGAATCACAGTAAGTGTCCCTACTGCTACGCGGCGGAGTGCACCAGACAGTCTTAACAGTGAAGAACCAGTGGATATCATCAATGTTACTAGTGTTATTGATACAGCAATTGTTCGTCAATGGAGCGACTCAGATTATGACAAAAACCTAGGTAGACTGTATTGGCGGCAGACATTTGACTACACTGACGTCCAACTCTCAGTAAGAGATTTCCAGACCTCTCTTGTTCTTCCCCAGGCTCACCTTCTAGCCTGTCGAACTGATATGCAAGTGCGAAACTCCTATAAAACCCGACAAGATTTTGATAGGCTGTACTAGCAAGCCTTGCGGGGAATGGATACATCACGAATGTCTTCATCATGGCGTGCTCATGAGAGTATACGAGCGATTAGGCAACGATAAGCCACAGCAAAGCGAGCCGACGACAGGCAAGGAGGAGGAGATTTATCATAATGCAGGTCTTCCTTTCAGCTCCAAGGCTTTGTCGAAAGAGATGCAGTTGGTCAATACAGTCGAGAAAGATGTCTGTCTCCAGGAAGGAACCTCCCAAACGCTGGTGGCATCAGCTCGAAGATCCAAAGCGCTGGGTCTGAATATGCAAGCGAAGCCGCCTGCGAAGAAGGGCCGTAAGGAGGGCGCTGGGACCAAGCCATATACAGGGCGCTTTGCGGTGACTCTAAAATTGGATGACGGTCCTACAAGGTGGACGATTTAAGATCGGCGGGCAAACATCTTAGGCAGCCAAGAGACCTGGAACGAGCTGGCCCACTGCTTATTTTGCGGCGTCACTATTGACTAAACTACTCTTGTGCAACGATTAAACCTGTGAGGGGTCGGCTTAAGCCCTACTGGAAGGCGGACCTGCCGTTAAACCTCGTTAATCACGAGATTCAGTCGACAGAGTTAGTGTTTGGGCGAGTAGTCTATTCTTTGAGATGATGAGCAAAAGCTCGGCGTGTTCGTCCACTGCTAGGCGTCAGAGACAGATGTCTAAGAGGCAAATATACTAAAATACCTATTCAAGTTCTAAATCACGATTGCGGAGATTCCTTATGTTAATTATAACTGACCGTTAAAGTAGACATAGGGTTCTCAGTGAGGATTTGGTGTTAGTCCAGCCACAACTCGCAGAGAAAGTAAGGTCGAGCATCGAAAGTGCACAGACCTTATCACCTTCTTCCACTCCGCTTGAATTTAACAATACCAACAAGTGCTTCTTAGGGGTTCGTGAGCCCAAAGCGTATCTAGGCACCTATTGTCTCCTCCACCTGCTTCTGAGGCAATCGTGGATCATGCTTTGAAGTATAACCTAAGTCTCAGACATTCTTGAGGCCCATTTAAGGCCGAGTGACTCTGCTTATGGCTGCGACCGAGCGGGTGAGAATTTAGGCATGAGGGCTGCCTGGTCCAACACGTTAAGGCCGCAGGGGCGACGTTGTGTACTCATGGGTCGACAGTAGGAACGATTCGAGGCTAGCAGAAGCATCTAGACATTTGATTATATGCTCGTAGTATGTAAATGGTAATCTGTGAGAAGCTCGGGTGCCACATGGAACTGGCAATGACATTTACACCTTGTGACCTAGCGAGGGCAGGTCATACACGCTTTACGAGGGTTATGGTATAGGCACTAGATCACAGGGAAGGTGCTATTCGAGGATGTTGTTGATGTTATGGTATAGCATGTTCTACATCCCAGGGCTTTCCTCTGTTTTGCTTCTTTCCCTTAGTCAAGTCAGTCACGGAAATCCCCGGGACTCTAGATCTGGTGCTAAGGATGTTCAGGTGTCAAGAGGAGTACATCCATCGGTCGATCGCGGCGGATGTATGAATGATGCCAGTATGGAGACAGTAACAGGTAACCTCCCTATGGATCTGGAATTGGATAAGAATACTCCTCACTTTGGTGATGATTAGTCTTAGCAATGATTGTATTACTGCCAAGATGTCCTATAAACTTGCCCTACTTGGGCTCACAGAGTCCTACCTATCAGACACTTTGACTACAAAGGCAATGGTAACGCTGGCCTGATTAAGGGTCTCTTCTAATTGCGATTTCCCGTCGTGGCCTGTGTAAGTAATTGCCCGACTGGAGACTTTGTCAATTATGAGAATTGTCTCATCGCGCTGGGTACTGCGTTTTGAACAGCTCTATGGCTGTGGAAACCACCGTTAGCAGTCGGTAAGTAGGCCGAGAGCAGACGTCGAAGGAGTAGCTGTGGACAGTGATGCGGTGGCGGTTTCACTTTTCCTGGATCATCACGTTGGGGCTGAAGGGGCAATTTAGGAATCAATATGGCCAGGGAAAGGTCACTAGAGCGAGGCATCAAATCGAAGTTTCGTCGCACGTTTTCTGGATCAGAAATAGTAACACCTATTACATTTAAGATCTATGTAGTCTGCTGTGCCAGTGGGATCAATCACGGAGCAACGTGGTGAGCTCATCGAGCCCTACCCGCCAGCCTCACCGGGTTAATCGTGCTTCATTGACAAATGTTTCACAAAGACCTTCCTGAGAGCAAATTATTTTGGACAAAAAGGGCAACAATATAAGTCCTCCGAATCTCGAAATTCAGAAAGTTTCGGGTTTCTATCTCCAGATTTTGAACACTTTACCAGTTCAGCAAGAACTTGCCTAGGGACATCATGCGGTGCCACGCCAAATCGAGGCTCAATCGCTCGATGTGAAGCCTGCGAGGTCTGTGGCGTAGTTGTATGTGCTTCAATGGTCGGGACACTCAGTTCGGCCGCTCTAAAGCTCGAAGTCGTTGGAATGCTATCACGAAAAGGGGGCTGATTCAAACTGCTGCTTGGCAACAGCGTGCGAAAACTCATGGGCAACGCGTGCTCCCGGGCTAGTCTGTTTACCACAGAAGAGGCCTCACTGGGCCTTGAGAGCGGTAGCATGGTCTGAGGTAGTGCTTGTCCGAGACAATCACTGATTGATGGTAATCGGTTGTCGATTTGTGGTAGCCCTAGTGTGGACGAGGCCGTCATGGGACCAGGACCGATGAGCCCACAGTTCGGGGTATGGGGTCCAGGCAATATAGGAGGCAGTTGAAGTGGCGCGCTTTCCGAATTTGAAGAGTACGTTAAACGCTGTTCGAAAACTGTCGAGAATCTGGCACCTTGAGGTTGGGTAATGATCGGTGGCCAACCAAAGGTTGATGTTTTCATGACTTCCTTTCGTAGAGCAGGCCTTGCGACTGAACTATTCATAAGGCTGATATGTGGCATAGGACTAGGCACGAGCATTCCAAACTGACCACCTGCTGCCGACGGCCTGTTTTGAGGTGTCGCTGCTTGAGGGTTGAGTGTGGCAAACGCAGACCCGGGCAGGACGACGGATCTAGCGCTTTGTGATTGACTGACCGGAGAGAATCGCTCTGCTGACCTCACGAACGGCCTGGTTACTTCTGGGAGTGTGTTTGGATCCGGTGCGGGAATTCGGTGATTATTGCCGTGGAAATGATGACCCTCGACGTCGGCAGGCTCTTCTGTACTCGAACTGTGTATCGATATGACGTCGATTGGCTCCTCCTCCGTGTCCGAACTGCCTATTGATATGACATCGTAGCATCGCTTAGGTTGGTCCTTGATCGATGCTATTTGACGTAATCCAGGGCCTTGGCTTGCTTCATCTGCATCTTGCGGCATAGGCTTCTGCTCGTTGAGGGGGATTGGTATCGGCGGCCATGTTGTTGGCGCTTCGGTTTCTTTGGAAGAGGGGTTATAATTGCCGTAACCTAGTGCAGAACTCGAGGAAGAGATCTGCTGGCTTGATTTGTCTTTACCTCCTGGAATTGGTATGTTAGCAATTTCTAAAAGAGTTGTTTGAGGTTCTCGGGGAACACACCGTCTAGTGGGTCAGAGAAATTAGGACCAGCCGCGTCTATAGACCTTGTTTCCGCGCGCTGTCGAAGAAAGGCCCAGACAGACTTGCGCTGCGGCGTGAGGGATGAGATGGAACTTTGAACATCGAACGGCCGGAGGTCTTTAGCAGCCACCCACCCAACAGCGGTCCTGTCTGGAAACTTCGACCCGACAAAGTACATAACAGGGAACTTCCGCTCCGTGACGAGACGCTCGCCGTCTTCGTATCCCTCTTGCCACATGAACTCTTTGGTACGTGTATTATAGATGTAGCATGCTGGCACATTATCTGTGAGCCCCAGACTCTCAAGCGTGTCCGGCACACCAACGTCGGCGAGATGTGCATAAGGGAGTAGAAGCACAGGAGACCAGTTCTTCGACTTTTTCCAGCATGTTTGGTAGATTTCGCCAGGAATCGGTTCAGTAATGGCTTCAAAGTCAGTGGCCTGTCGACCCCGGTGTCCCCGCGTCGGCCGCGCTAGTGCCTTGTCTTCGAAGCTGTTGGACATTTGTGCGCTTCCAGAAACCTGTTTGCTGTGAAGCCGACGGCGTTTCGCTCTGTTTGGATACTTCAGGGCAGCGACGGGTTTCTGCTTGCCCTACGATTGTCAGTAGAAGATCCAGGTCGGCAACGGGCACGGAATACTCACGGGATTGACGTAAATAACGGACTCCTCTTCAATGCCTTCGCTCTGACTAGAATCGTAAGGATTATCGCCTAAATGTGCGGAGCCACAAAATTCTAGCTGTGTACCCTCTGGCGTTGACGCTGGGCTGGCTGAGGTAGGGGTGCCCTGGTTGTTTAATCGGCCAACGGGGACGGTTCGCTCTGATTGTTGGCTCGAAAGCTTTCCCGGTGAGCTCTGCTTGTAATGGCGCACGGGTTCGGGGGTTGTCATTTTGCCGAGTCAAGGCGCACTACACGATCGAGGCTGAGCTTTTCATACAGCAGAGTGCATGCGACATCCCGTTGCGGTGGGAGAATTGAAGACTGCGTTTGGCGGAGGATGGTGTGCGACGCTGTTGGCGACGGAAGAAAAGTGGGTGACAGCGTTGGCTATACAGGTACAAGTGGCTTTTTTAATAACAATTTGCTCAAGACCCGACAGTCTGGATCGTCACACCAAGCGGTTAGACCTTCACGGGGCAATCACGCGGGCCCACCCAACTAAGAGGGTCCCCAGAGGGCTGACTAACGGGTAATCCTCGAGCTTGTATTCATGCGCATTCGTGGGAAATACTCGACTTACCTAATAGACATTACAGGGTTAGCACGGGCCCTCGTGTAAGAAACGCGCCGCATTTCGCGTTGGTGTTGGATTGTGACCCTGTATTACGAAACCTCTGATAGATCGACTCCAATACGGCTAACTGTCATCGGTCGCAAGCCCGAAAGTTTTCTTCAAGAACGTGTAGCACTCGTCTCTGCAGTTAGTTAATGGCACTGCTATTCGAGGGGCGGTAGGACTTTTAGGGTCCCGCTGAAGTCCTATTGGCCGCTGTCCGCAAAGGATCTATTCCAACGCTGGTAGGACTGCAGCGTATGCCTCAGCATGTGTGAGCATGCGATTTCCATGGGCTCTCTCCCATATTTCAGCCTCTGCCTCGTGGTTTCTACCAAGCTCTTCTATCTCCAGCATACCAATGGTTCGGGTGACCCTGTCTGTATCGAGTTTCATCCGAGCTTCCGCATCGGCGCGCTCTCCGGCCTGAACAAGCCGTAAAGAAGAATACTTCTCGGCGTCATAACCCAACACAGGGATCGGGTAGGTATCGCGAACTGGTGCCAGGGTTTTAAGCCTACTCAAATCCCGAAGGTAGGCACGCAATTCCGTGTGGTCTACGAGCCATTGATGTCGCCATCCGTATGCGACGCCAGAACTAAGGCTGAGTTGCTCGAGTGACACAATCGTCCCAATCGCTGTGAGCGCCGTTTCCGGAATGCGGGTTTCATGTGGTATTGTAGTTTCTTCGGTGCTGCCTTCACCCCATGCCAAAGCCAGAGAGCGAAGGTTACTTAAACTGCCGCTTGCAAGCACAGGAATAATGCACCGGTCAAGGTGTGCATGTTCATTGTGTACGCCGCTCTGCTCATGCACGTAAAGTTTTTCCAGATGCTTGTGTTGTGTAATGAACTCAGCGACATGGGTGCACATCTCCTTCTCGGTAGGTAAGGTAGTGATTACGAAACTTTTGAGATCTCGGAAAGGTCCGCGAGTCTCGAGAAAGCTTCCGTGCTTGGACCAAATTGATGATGATAACTCGAGATGCAGGAGTGGAGAGGAAAGAAATGATGATAATCCGGGAGCATCAAGAGAGCCAAAGCCAATCCGCAGATGCCGCAGGCGAGGAAAAGAAATGGAATTGCTGCAGAATGAAATGATGTTTTTTGACTGGAAATCCATGATTGTCCAGTTCAGTGATTCAAGGGTAGGAGCACAAAGCTGAAAGAGCGTTCTGAAGAAGGTGGACATTAAGTTTATCGACTCTAACTGTGCATCCTGGTCATGCGTATCTGAACCAGTCGTGTCGGCGGATGGACGATATGCTGAAGAAATGTCGAGATGGAGGGACCGAAGTGGCCAGGTCTCAAGTGTCAGAGGTGGTTCCATGGGCCAGGGATAATCGATGTACAGCCTGTCCAGCTTGATGTGCTGGGCTGAAGAACGAGACACTTTATCAAAGAAGTCTCTATCTAGCGAAAACCGGTCCTTCCAAACGAGAGCCTCGAGGTTGGGCATTGCGGAGGAAATAGGTCGTACTGAAAATTTTCGTAGCTGCATATAGTGATCACTGGCCGCTTTTTGCAATTTTTCTCGTTGCTCCTCGGAGTACGAATCGGCCGCTTCAGTGAAGATGGATCTGTGCAGTTCTTTGTGAAAGCCTGCAACGCAAATGGGATCAGACACGAAGGTGATTCTGCGCACGCAGATCCCGATGCCTAGCTGCTGAGTGCTGTCATTGTTAAGAGCTTCGACCGGAAGCACTTCCAGCGTCTTCTACTAGAATGTATCATTGAGGAGAAGCACTCATTTAGCGTCTGTGAACAGGGAAGACTGCGCCAGATATTCGAATACCTCAACCCATTTGTCAAGATCACTGATGCCAATATCACCAGGAAGACTATCCGCCACAAAGTTCTCTCAGACTACGAATCACACAAGGATAAGGTTATAGCGGTGTTGAAGCAGTCATGCGGCCTGATTCACGTCTCCTTTGACGGGTGGAAGTCAGGCAACAGGCACAGCCTGTACGGGATTGCTTGTTTCTTTGGGGACGAGAATAGCCAGCCGCGCAAGCTGATGCTTGGTGTGCCTGAATTACGAACGCGCCATTTCGGACACAACATTGCGGCCGAAATACTTGACGTCCTTGATGCCTATGGGATCCAGAACAGGATTGGGTACGTCACACTGGACAACGCAGAAAGCAACGATAAAGCCATGGAGGTAATTGGTGGGGAGCTTGGGTTTGCCGGATCGACAAGGCGTGGGCAGTTCTTCGGCCATACTCTAAATCTCTCGGCCAAAGCGCTGCTCTTTGGCCACAATGTTGAGGCTTTCGAGGAGCAGTTGTCAGGCCCAGCGGCGCAGCCTGAGGCAGAGCACACACTTTGGCGGTGCAAAGGACCTGTCGGAAAGCTGCACAACCTCGTGGCTGACGTCAGAAGGTCGGACCAGCTTACTTATCTGCTGCGGAGTATACAACGTTCTGAATTCGACATGTCTTCGGATGCTAGGATCAGAGCGAGGAAGCCACTCGATTTGATCATTGACAACGATACCCGGCGGCTTTCTCAACCGTATATGATCAGGCGCGCCCTCACTCTTCGGCCATTCGTCGAGCAGCTCGTCTTGAAGCATCGTCAACAATGGGAGCAGGATAATAGGTCGAGGAGGACAGGTAACCTCAGGAAGTCAGCCAAGGAACCCCGGATTTGCTTGGAGGAAAACCAGCTTACGGCGAATGACTGGGACGTGCTCGAACACCTGACCAAGCTTCTGGGGTTCTACGAGGATGCTGTCAAGACTCTAGAAGGCGACGGTCAGCAGCGCAGGCGGAAACGAGGGTGGGATGGCTCCTACGGAAATGTGTGGGAGGTTATGTAGGGTTTCGAGTTCCTGTTGGATGTGCTGGAGGACTATAAGCAGCTTGCGTGTGAAATACCCGATGCGGAGCACTTCAGAATCAACATCAATTTGGGTTGGGAAAAGCTCAACAAATACTACAGCAGGTTAGACGAGACGCCGATCTACTACACGGCTTTAGCGTTGCACCCGGCTTTCCGATAAGGATATTTCGAGAATGAGTGGAAGGACAACCCGAAATGGGTCACGAAGGCGAAGCAGATGGTTCGAGAAGTATGGGAAAGGGAATATCGTCACCTTCAGATGGTACGAAATCCCGGGGCCGACGAACCAGTTGCGAAGCGACAGCGGAAGTAGTACAACCCGTTTCAGGCGTATTGTGAGCGCACTTGACCGGTCCTCGGGTGCAGTATGGTGAAAGATGAAGCTTCTTCGCCTGACGGCATCGATGAGGACATGGACGAGCTCGAACTATGGCAGTCGTCGTGGGAGATGAGGACAACGATGTTAGAGACCCAATATCGTATTGGCATGAGCGCAGACGGCGGTATCCTCGTCTTTCACGAATGGCGTTAGACTTCCTTACGCTTCAGCCGATGTCAGCGGAGTGTGAGAGGTTGTTTGCGGCGGCAGCGTGTATGGTGACGCCTCTACGAAGTCGGCTTGATGCTGATATTATAGGGATGTGCCAAGTGTTGTGGTCATGGTTACGGTCTGGGGTGATCGACGACCTGGACGAATTGTTTCTCCCTGTCGAGGAGAGTACTGGTACTGGGGCGGATGAAACATCGTGGGTAGCGATGGGATGTGAAGACAATGAGATGGACGAGCGAGGGTGACAATAGCTTGGCTTGGAGGTCAACGACTTCAACCAGTGGACATTCAACTCAATTTGACTCGCAATTGATCAACTTCACTGAGGATTATGGTTGACCAGGTCAACCCAACCCAACTGAGGCATTCCGTTGATTGAATTGAATGGTTCCCATCCTTGTCAACCTGCTGCCCCAGTTCATCCTTAAGCGCCTTGATCTCTATACTACTAAGGGCGATCCCACCGTAGTCTTCCATCAAGCCGGCCTTAATCCATGATCTGGTCGTCTGAGCGGCAGAGATCACATCTGTTCCAAGCCAAGGTCCTCTCACGCTCAGCGGCCATTGGAGGCACGTTGAGTATGTCAAGGCCATCTTGGTCAGCCGGGGATACGCAAACCGGCGTTCCATCCAGTCCTGTTGCATTGCCAGCTACGGCAAAAGGGATTGCGCACTCCGCTAATGCGTAGTACAATAATAACTTGTATACTGAATGTGCTAAGTCCCTTATTGAATCAGCCTTTGGGGAGAGCTCTGAACCCTGGATATAGAGCAGCCAACGATCCAATTCATCAGCTGGTGGTGTAAATGATTGTGATCTACTGCCAAGTTTGTGTTTCAGGCGGATGACTCACTCTTCCTCATCAAGATGTGGGTCTTCCAGATCTACTATCCACGTGGAGTGCTTCACCGCGCTCGGGTCAATTGAGGCGCTGGGATAGTAAGAATATCACGAAGGCAGCGGGAATAGCAGATTTGAGGCAGAATTGAGCCGCTTCGGGCATTGGTGGCTGATCCAGGGGCGGAAATTGCTGGTGTTGCTAAGGTTCCAGTACCTCACTGCCAGATTACTAGGCATTTGATGTATATATACATCAAGGATTTCTTGGCAATCTACTCGCTTGAATCTACGTTGATGAGGCCGTGATAGAAGGGATAGAAGCGTGGCAGCAGGCAGAGTAGAATGGGTAGAAAGCATAGCTTTCTATCAATAGTAGATGGCGCGTCTACTTTTGGTGGATAGTGCAGACCCCTGCTTAGTCATAGCTATTCTATATATTTAAAATCTTTTAAGTCTGGAAGATTTTGAATAGACGCTATTCTTTCGACTTTGTACAGGCGACTGTCCAGGGCTTATAATTAGAGCAGCACTGAAGCTCCAGCTAACAAAGGCTAGATCATCTCTTCTGGCGCCTCCAGGAGAGCAAATACTAAATGCCCCCCACTGGAGGAACTCTCAGAATTGTGGGTTCATGATCGCCGCCAAGCCACCAAACACCATTGAGTCGGTCCGTGTTGCCGGGTTCCTGTCATGGGTATACGCTGATTGGTCGCCGGTGAGTCAGACCGTGTAATGCAACTCAATTTAATGCTGTCAACTCTCCGACATTCCACGTGCTGCAAATCACCACTTGTCACTGGCTGGCGCTACAAAGCTCAAAATGAGTTTTCTTCAACTGGCCCACTAGCGAGTCAATTCTACGATTACAAAACGGTCATCCATCACTCTTCAACCAAACACGTATTCCTCACTCTCGGTTTATCTGCTTCCCTTCGCCAAATTCTTTTGCTCATTATTACTGCGAAGCGCCGGAGGTGCCCACAATGCTTCAAGCGAGCCAGCAAGGAGACATACTCTCACAATTTGTCCAGTTGTAGTGGTCAACTCAATGGCCTAGGCTCTAGCAGATTGGTGGTATACGGCTAGCAATTAGGAACAGAAAAATGGCGATCCAGCGGTCGGCAAGACTCAATACTGCCAATCTGGGTGAACGGCTCTGGAACACCATTCGGGAGAATTGGTATCTGGGTCAGTGTGTCCAACAACCAAGTAAAGCAAAATTTGGACCCTCTACTTTACTTGGTTGACTGAACCCCTTGCTTGACTTGGTTTACTCGGTAATAGTGGCTTGCTTTGCTTGGTTGGTTGACGTTACTCGACTATTTTCCATTCCCTAATTACGTGGCTCCCGTGGTAGATCTATGCTAACATACCGCTTCGAAGCAGG